>JAJMBE010000015.1:0-141537 GCA_030565125.1 Candida pseudoviswanathii | reverse complement strand
TCGTCCCACCGACGCCCCCCCCCCCCCCACAACAAGAAAAAAAACTGAAAATCTAAAAATCTCCGAAGAAAACAATCCTCCCTTTCTTATTTCTCACACACCCAATCACTCACTCCCTTGCGTTCCAATCATGGTTGTTCAGAAAGATCTTGACTTAAACAAACCACTAGACGCCACCGCTGCGCCCAACTTAAGCAAGACCGGCCTCACCCCGGAGTTGTCGAAAGCCGCGATCATCTTGCACGGGGACAGATACAAGCAGCTCCAGGCGAAGTTGACCAAGTACGTGTTATGGCACCCCTATGCGATGTTGGCGCTCACGACCGTGGTGCCGATCATCGTGTTCTACTCGTTGTGGGACTACATCACGATCAGCGAGAACTTGCTTGAGTTCTGGCACTTGATCATGAAGGACAAGAAGGATTTCGTGTTTGCGATCTTGAGCGCCTTCCCGCTCTTTGCGAGCGTGTTTGGCGTGTTCGGATTCTTGGCGTATGTCGTGGGTGAAGATATGGGAATCGCTAGCAAGAACTTTGCCCAGAAGTACTGTGACTATGTGTTTGGGTTCAACATCAAGGCATTCTCGCAGAATGAAAACAACAAGGATAAGAAGTTGGCGAAGAAGGGTCAGAACTCGGAGTTGATTATTTATCGTGAATCGCCGATTGCGATTGGCACGTTGGTTGTGGATGAGGACCAGTCGAGTGTGGAGAACTTTGTGGTTAAGATCACGGGTGTGCACATCAGGAAGGTGTTCCTGAAGGTTGATTTTGATGAAGTCTTGATCGAGTGGGCTATTCTTAGAGCAAGGGAATTGTACCAGGAGTTGTTGGTTGCTCAAGGGTTGAAAGCACCGCCGGAGAACAGCTCGATTTTGATCACGGCTGATACGTACTCGTTTGACAGGGAGTTCCAAAAGACCCTAGAAAACAACAGTTTCAGACCATTGGATATTTCGTACAAGTTGAACCCATTCGATGCTGATGTTTCTGGTATCAAGGAACGTCTTTATAGATTTTTGAACGTCGCTAGAGTCACCTATGGATTGATGTTGTCTGTGTCTAAGGAAGACATTGATTTGCTCAAGGACAGTGCGTTGTCCACCAAGGACACCACCGTCAGAAAGAGAGCTTAACGTGGGGGGTAGAGAGTCTCTAAATTAACGACGTATATGCCTGGAAGTAAAATAATACATAATGTCTAATCTAACAACCCAGTAGTCTTTTGTTTGCGCTTTTGGTTTTGGATTCTGATGATGATCAAGGCAAACCACACAAGGACAACCAGAATCAAGACATATATCACGTACTTCAAAACAACCAAGAACTTACCAAACCAGTACCCAAGGAATCCAACGTCTTCACTGCCGTATTTTTCCAAACGCATTTGTCTTTCTCTTTCTTTGATACGCTTTTCGGCTTTTTTTAATCTCATGAGCGACTTTCTTCTCTTGCCGCTTAATTTCTTCCTGAATTGACGGTGTCTGCCACCAGTTTTCCGAGTTTCAGCTTCCTCTTCTGCCCTGATCGCTTCAGCGACGGAAGAAACTTCACTTTCGTATTCGTTCTGGTCTTGGATCAATTCTTGCAACTCGCCAATGCTTTCAACAAAAGTGTTGTCTGGCTTGTACAACGCATAGATTCTGTTTTCAATGATATCGACATTCTCAACCAATTGTCCGGTCTCGGCAGACAACCCCAAGTACTTGGTTTCCGGCAATTGCACATCAGTCAACGAGACACAGTTCTGCCATTCTTCGTGACGACCATAGTAGTTGAAATCAATGGACAAGTAGCCGTTCTTAATGTAAACCAATCTCATTTTCGTCTCCTTAGCGTCTGGGTTCAAGAGCTGCTTGGCGATACACCCAGCCAATCTCGTTTCGTACCCATCGGTCGCCTTATTATAGTAAGCTTTTCCGTCACCCAACATTATATTTACATATGGGAATTGGCCACGCTTACCGTTCTTGAAAGTGTCCAACATGATGCCCAACCCTTTGAATTTGTTTTGGATACCGAAAACGTCCCCGATATCGCTGGGTTTGTCCAAGATCCAAATGGCCAAGCCGTCACCAACCAACCCGTGCTTGGCCTGGTCGTTGTGTATATGGAAGGTCAACTCCATTTCGAACGAGTCGGCGTGGATCGGCCACTTGCTGAACATGTTGGAGGCTTGGTGCGGAGAATTTGCAGTTAATCTGATGAACTCATTGTTTCTGACCAAGGTGTTGCCATGCAAGTCCCAGTTCCTGACGTGAAATCTCGATTCGTCCAAATATGGCTGTGTGATGGACTGCTCGATGAGTTCCTTTTTGTTCAAGCTGACAATGTGTGATTCTTTGTTCTGGAGTAAGGTGTTGATTTCCTCAGGGGTGTAAGTTGCCGAGCTGGAGAAGACCCATTCTGTGAAGAAGAGTGCGTAGAGGGTGATTAGGCCAACGAGTGCAAGGAGTAATTGCAAAGGTCGTGATCTTCTGACGGTGTGGATGGTGGTGGGCATATTCTTGGAGCGGAAGATGGTACACCTGGTTGGAGGATGTCTGTGTCAGGAAGGAAATAACAATTAATAGTAGTTACGTAGCAGAAGAAAAAGAGGATTATTATACCCACAGATCCTTCAATAGGTACAATTTTTTCTCTTGTCAGCTCGTGGGACTTTGACGAGTGAGCCTCGTGTTTGTTAGTTTTTCACAACACCGAAAGCCGATTCTGGGGACCACAAAAAACTGCCACCACCACATGATCCACCAGATGGGGGACTCGGTCGTACCATGCTGTTGGTGTGAATCGGATATCCTTAGGGGTAGGTCTAGAGCCATCTGTGACCACCTCAGACCAGCATTGACTCTCTCCTGAAACTCTACAACTTCCATTTCATGACAAACATTCATTTATTATGTACAAGAATCCAACCATTAGTCTTCTCTGCCTTCGCTATCTATTTCCCAAACACAACCGTTCTTATAGCACTAAACAAGTTCTCTTTCTGCTTCCCGTTCAACTCATTCATGATACGTTCGTAATAGTGTGGGTTCCCCTTGGGTTTCAACAACTTGTCGTCCAACTTGTAGTAGTTCTTGTACTTGTCATTGCACAAGTTCCTCAAAGCGTCGTATTGCAACTCCAAGTCCCGCTGTGATATGTCGTTGACTAGTTTCTGATTGCTGAATCTTGCAATCTGGGTGTCTTTGAACGAGGAGTAGTGTTTTATCCTTTCCTTGGGTAAAGTGTTCAACAAAGCTACTATTCTTTTCGATATTTCTGCTTTGGAGGACATGTTTGTATGGGGGTTGTGGTTTCGTTATACGGGCTGACGCAAGATGATTTGTGGTTTCTGATATTGGTTGAAATTTTTTTCTCTCGCTTCTGTTGAGAGTTTTGTTAGTCGTGTACAAGAGACAAATTTCGTTACACCAGGTTTAACCAATGGTCCAGCAAGAAAGCATTAGACAGCGATTTAGCGGCTTACATCAGACGTTAATGTAGGCCCATTAAGTGATGGCATTGTAAGACTTCCGACCCAATACGCCCGGAAGTACAACAGCAACTTCCGAACACAAAGAAAACGTGCAACCCCGGTTTGCAGTGACTGCTCGTGGCCGCCGATTGTTACGAATTTTACTAGGACACCTCGAAGAAGGGGTTAGAAGTGGAAGGAAACACGAGGCTATTCACACTGCCCTCCTCCTTTTTTTTTCTTGTGAGTTTGGCTCGTGTAGCAATTTCAACTTCTAGGGAGGCAGGGAGGCAGGGAGAGAGGGAGGGAGGAGCAGAACCGGGTTATGTGTGTTTAGGGGATCACTAATGGCTTACTAAATTCCGACTTGCTTTGGGTGGTTGTTCAAAGAGAGTATAGGAGCACTAAGAGTAGCCCACACACACGCATTGTAATCTCTTACTAAAACAATAGAAAAAATAAAAAGGAAAGCAGGCCAAGCAGTTGCAGGTGCGAGGCAGGTACTCCTAAGCTGTCGACTTGCTGTTTTTCTGTTGCAGGAAAGATTTTTCCGATCTGGGCCAACCCCCTCCCAACCGTGCCCACCCACAGTATAAATAACCACCCGCATCACCTTGCATCCCCCAGCCTCTACCATGACTGTTTCTTCCTCCACATCATCCAAATCTTCAGCAATGGCTAAGAAACACTGTCCAAGATTGATCTTCATCCGTCACGGCCAAACAGAGTGGTCTAAAAGCGGTCAGCACACCTCCGTCACCGACCTCGACTTGACTCCCTTCGGTGTCAGACAGATGAGAAACACCGGTAGAGGTTTGATTGGTCCTGGCGACTTGCAGATGGTCAAGCCAGAACACATCACCCATGTGTTCGTCTCACCAAGAAAGAGAGCCCAACACACCGCCGAATTGTTGTTTGAAGGTGTCGATGAGAAAATCAAGGAGAAGATCCCATTCACCACCGACGAAGACGTCAGAGAGTGGGATTACGGTAACTACGAAGGTTTGAAGACTTCTGAAATTGTCAAGTTGAGAAAGGAAAAAGGATTGGACCCAGACCACAACTGGTCGATCTGGGCCGATGGCTGTGAAGGTGGTGAACAGCACTTCCAGGTTGCTGAAAGATTGGACAGATTTATCGCCAAGATCAACAAGCTCCATCTTCAAGCCATTGAGAAGAACGAACCTTCCGATATCCTTGTCGTTGCACACGGTCACATCTTGAGATGTCTTGTTGCTAGATGGGTGCAACGTGATTTGAACGTCAACCCACAATTGATGTTGGATGCTGGTGGTGTCGGTGTTTTGAGTTATGAACATCACAACGTTGAAGAACCAGCTATTTACTTGGCTGGTGCCTTCACTACCCCAGTTGAAGAAGTCAGTGAGGACATTTAGACAGATATTTATTCCAAGACGTTTTTTTTAGAGATTGTTTTAGAAATTTACTAATACATCTATATTATAAATTAGACGACACATATAAATCTGCATTTTTAAGGGCCAATAACAAACTATCCCAGAACTTTTTGTTGTTCAACTCTTCTCCAATATAAACACCTTCCTTGGGGTTAGACTCATCCCCCACCACCACTGTCTCACCAGCGTGTTCACCATCAACAATAACGTCAATCTTCTTCCTCGTAAACTTGTATCCGTAATCGTCGTTCTTGTGCACAAACGGCAACAAGCTGTAAACTGCCAAAGGATCATGCACAGGAGGGCCCTCCGTGAACCCACTAGCCCCATACACCTTCGAATAAAACGTAATGATCGTATAAAACACACTCCTCACATACGAGTTCCGCTTCTCATTGTCCTCATCATAGATCTGGCGTCTGACATGACTATTAGCAATAACCGTATGTGTGAAGTTCAAAGGTGCCAAAATCACCTTATCCCCAACCGCATCAAACACGATCTTAGCCGCGTGGGGGTCGGCATGGAAATTGAACTCGGCGTATGGTGAGACATTCCCGAACCCGAAACTCCCACCCATGATCGACACATACTTCAAGCTGTCCTTGATCTCCGGGTACCTGGTGACCAACTTGGCAATGTTCGTCAAGGTCCCCGTGCACACCAAGCACATGTTGCCCGCGTTCGCCTCGATCGTGTCCTTGAGTGCCTCGAGGTAGCCCTTGTCCTGTGCAATCTGGTTCGTTGTCTTCCCGGGAAACTCAACGCCGCCGATCCCGTTGTTGCCATGGACGTCCAACGCGTACTGTGGCTCGTTCTCCAACGGGACTTCCAGCCCGCGGTAGACCTTGACTTTGTTGTGGACGTGGAGCAAGTCGAGTAGGCTCAAGGTGTTGTGGGTTGTCATCTCGAGGGGTGCGTTGCCGTGGACAGTGGATATGCCCAAGAGTTCAAACCTGGAGTCGAATAGCGATAGTAATATGGCGAAGGCATCGTCGTTTCCGGGATCACAGTCTAGCCATATAGGAATGGGTTGTTTGGTCATATTGTAGGAAATAAATAAATAGCCGGAGGTAGAAAAAGACAAAAAGTGAGAGTAAGCAAGGGTGTCAAAATTTCGTCACTGTGCCGTTGGCAAGCAAATCCTGTAGTGTTAGCGTGGCTGCAGCAAAAAAACTAATAATGTTGCATGGATTAAAAAAACGAGTTTCTAAACTGGCAGTTTTGCCTGTGCTATATATACCTCCCCTCTAGAAGTTGGAGAGGATTGTTGGGGGGTTTGACAATGAATGATACGTATCCCTGTGACGGCGTGTCGCTTTGTCCGGGCAAACCCCAAGCAGTCCGGTTAGGTGTGTCAATCTTTGTGGCTTTCGGAATGACGGTGCCACTCCCCTCCGCGGGATCAAAAACACACTAAGCACAACTTCAGCCAAAAAATTGCGTTTCTCCTCTGAGTGATTGTTTCCTACGCGGCGATTATTCCGTTTGCCCTCTGGTCTCCCTCCCTCATTCTTCTACACAACGCAGCTAATGTAATGGAAAAAGATTTGCATAATAATACACGGTGTAATAATAAATCGTACATATACCTCTCCTGCCCTTTGTCAATCAAAACAAACGTCAACTTGCCGAAACGCTTTGCGGAACAGCAACATTCTCCGCAACCAGCAAGGGTTCCACAGGGATGATTGGTTTATCCTTGAGCTTAAACTCAAGCCCTCCGAGATCCTCCTCTGCTGGTGTGTTGTCCTTTTCATTGAGCACTTCCTCGTCGGACGACGCCATTGGCACCCTTTCTAGCGTGTTGTATTCGATAGTCTCGATAGGCTGTTCAACTTGCGCTGGTGCTTGTTGCGCCTGCTTATCCTCTAATTTCTTCAATTCATCCATGATCACATATCCTGTAGTGCCGATGATATCTTCAGCCCACACAACATCGAGATGGTTGTAAGTCGGCAACGACACAATCTTCAAGTTCTCTCCTTCGACGTACCCCGGTTCGTACTTTCTCATGTGGGACGCCACTTTCTTACCATCCACTAAGAAATCCTCATCACCGATGAACATGGCCATTGGCACCTTGACACCTTCAAACCAAGTCTTGTCAAACTGGAAGAAACTCTTGGTGTCGTCAATCACATTCACGTTGAAATGGTCGTCATTCCTGTATGCTGCCTTGGGCTGCAACATTCTCGTGAATCCACACCCTGAAGATCTCGACAAGTAGTACTTCATCAACTCCACCGACGCGTAACTCATATTGAAAATGAACAAAAAGTGCCAGATCTTCTTATCCTTGCCCCAGTTGGAGGCATTCCATCCAAACAAGTACTTGAACATGTAGTACGACAACTTCCCAAATAGCGAGTACTCGGCAATGTAGTGTCTAACTAAACACAAGTTTCTCATAAACGCACAACACCCAAACAACATCAACCACGTGAACTGACTCCTTCGATTGATAAACTTGATAAAGTCACGCGTGTAAAACAATGAACCAGGGTAGATTGCAGGCGCTATGGGACAGAAAAGCTCAATCTTGTCGTGCAATGGAGCAAAGTATGGGTTTTTCAACATCAAGAAACTTTGCAACCCACCCTGCAGGTGTCCCAAGAGTATCAACTTCTTGTACTTTTTCTTGTTCTCCAATACCGTGCCTATCATTGCAGGCAAGTCATAACACGCCAACTCTTGAACACCCCAGTCCCAGTATTCTTCTTTATTGTACAAGTCCCCGGTCATTGTAGCGTGCTGTGCTTTGAAATAACTTCTGTTATTGCCCAACCACACATCGTACCCTTGTTCGTGGAAGTAATACCCTAATGAGTTTTTACCATTGACGACCCACGTACCACTGCACGACAACAATCCATGCTGCATAAACACCGGTTTCCTTAGCTGTCTCTGTTCGTCCGTCTCCTTGGGATCAATGATTCTATGCACAGTCAAGATGAACCCGTCGCACGTGGTAACCTGGTACTCCTCTAGATCTAGCCCCAACGCTTTCAAGTAGTACTGTAGGTCCCTGCTTGGTTTCATCTCGGCCAAGTTATCATAAGGTTTACGAGGCACGTACCCATTACTCCTTTGTTCAATATCAGGAGGCACAAACTTCTCTCTTCCCAAAAGCTTATCCTTCCAGTGGTTTAGCACGGCTCCGGTGCACAAAAATGTGGTGTAGAAGATGGACCCACAGGCACTTATGAACATGATCAAGTATTTGATGAAGGTGTTGTGGTAGTGGCCCTCTTTGGCGGGGACAAAAGGCTGAGCCTTGACGTCATTCTCAACTTCTGGCTGCTGCTGCGAAGGGGAAGTGTTGGAACCACTCATGATAAAGAAACGCTAGTGAAATTTTATTCTTTCTCTCTATCTCTCCAGGGCTCCAGGAATAATGGTTTGGTTAGGTCTCTGAAAGAATGTGTGTGGGTGGATAAGGAGAATAGTTTATATCTGGGAGGGCAGTTTCCTTTATGTAGGGTGAAACTGGAAACTGTAGAAACTCGTAATGAGTTCCGTTTTTTTTCGTGCTACATCCAGATCCGACTGTTCCTTCTGTTCCGACTGTTTTGCTCTCACTCTTTACTAAAAAAAAGTAAGTGCGATTACATAATGTTTCTTTAGACCAGTTTGTGAATCACAAAAGATGCTTTGTAACGTAAGAAGAGAACTATCAAGACGAAGGAAAGAAGAGGAAGTTGTTGATACTTGGAGGTTCGAATACCTTATCCCTCTCTCTCCTACGCAACCAAGCTCATGCACGCAAGGCTGTTGTGCATTTTTCTGGTCTATTTTTTTTGGGGGGGGGGGGGGGCTCTCCATTGTGCCCTATTTTTCTTGAATTTGACGTATATGTGAAAAGAAAACACACTCTCTATGCAATCTTCTTGGAAACATTGGTGAATCCGACACCTTTGATGGACACCGTCAAGAAGTCCTCCTCATCTCCATCCTCGTCTTCTTTCAAGAATGCCTCGGTTCCAAACACCTCTTTGATATCTCTCAAAGTATATATGAAATTCTCGTCAACTTCGCTCTTATGGATCTTCAAACGGCCGATATCCTCTTTACCAATCGTCATATACACGAGCGCCAATGGCAACTGGTATCTACCCACAACACCACTATTCGTTATCTCTTCCATCACTTGATAAGCCGTCAACTCGCCCAAATCCTCAGGCAAACTACCAGCAGCACCCACATTCTCAGCAATGACTCTCCAGCCACGTTTCAGCTCCGCAACCAAAGTTATTCCAAACCCGGGCGACTTACCTGAATTAGCACCTCTCCAGACATCCGAAGTTATATTAACCTCGCACCTGGTTGGTCTCAACACCGCTCTCGCAGCATCTATCATTCTATTCACCGTCGAAGGCGACACCCTCGTACAGTACGCCACCCCTCTAATTGCCGAGAACTTAGGCACGTCCAACGCATGGATCGTTATCGGCTGGGCAATCAACGAGTTGCACAACAAATGGACCTCGCCTCCGCCCAAGGGCGCCGACCCTCTCTTCAACACATGCAACGACACCTCCCGGACACCAAACTTCTCCATGATCGGCAACAACCCCCACTTGATCGCATCGACACCGGTGTCGTGTCCCTCGGCATTCGTCAACCCTTTGAAAACAACGCTGAACTTCTTCTTCGAGAACGGCGCCAACATCAACATCGGCTCGATGTAGTATCCCACGACCTTGGTGTCGGGGCAGTTGTGCGTCAATTCGCCCCCGATGATGATCCCCGGACGGTAAATGACTGTGGTACCGGTGTACGAGATCTCGATGTGGGACCCGTTCGTCACGGCCTCGAGTAGTCTGAGAAAAGACACTTCGTAGTCTTTCAAACCCGGGTTCATGTCATCGGATCGAATCTTGGTGATCTTGATGGGCTTCCCGGAAAGCGTGGCTAGGACGAGTCGTAATCGGAAGTTCCTGTGGCCTTCGAAGATTATGGGCTTGTCTATCTTGACACTTGACATGATGTGTAGGTATGTGTGGATGGGGTAGGGGTTGGAGAGGGAGAGATGCTTTGGGCTGGTAAATTTTTTTTTCGTGTTCTGATAAATCGACAGCAGCTCATCACCAGAAATTAGGGTGGGGCTACCATGTGTTGGCAACATGAAACTGGAGAAAGGTAGAAAGAAAGACAGCGGGAGGTCGACAGAGACAAGTATATACGGCAGAAGGGTCTTCTAAGTAGTAAGTGAACTGTTGAACTTGTAAGTTCGTTTTTGGTGTAGCGGAGGTCGAGAATTACCACACTTCCCGTGTAGAGCTCTAGTCTAAACCTCAAGACTTAGGTAGAACCACTGAGATAGTACACATACCTTCCCCATCATCTCCAAAACACACCTACAAGTGCTGTATATCCAATCGTCGAGCTCCTTCAGTTTCCCAGCAACCCCACAAGGTCGTGCACCATGCCCAACTCCGGCGAGATTCATGGACGCACACACCTGGAAAGAAAAGCGAGTGGAAAGAAAAAAACACCTTGAGAATATGGCAACGCAAGCTCGACATTATAGACAAAGCACACATACATTCATTACGATCCCCAAATGGCGGCTAGCCCACAAGAACAATCCAATCTAAAAAGATCAGCAGAGAATGAGGTCAGCTCGCCCAATAAGAAAATAAAACTAGAAAGTGCCAATGACGATGAAGGTACCCAGTCTGTAGACTCAGACTTTGATAGTTTGCCTGTATCGCTATTGCAGAGTGCAAACATCGAGACAACAGCAACAAACAACAACAGCAGTACAACGAATAATAATACAACCACTGCATCAAACACAAAAGACTATGATCAGGATACTTCCAAGTTGAATGATGCCATTGCGGCTGCGGGGGTTGATATCCAACAGGAAGAAGAAATATTGTTACAACAACAGTTGAATAGAAAGTCAGCAGACGGCATGACCACCAACCTAAAGAACGTCATCAAGGCAAGCAAACCACCTTCGTTTTTGAATAGCTACCACCTAGCATCTTTCATGGATAAAGTAGCCAAGGAGAACGGAATACATCAGAATTTTTTAATGGATGGAGACATGTTGGACTTGGTGTCTGCTGCATGCGAGGCATGGCTAGGTAAACTAGCAACAAAGACCATAATGTTATCGCGTCACAGAAGAAGAGGTATACCAAAGATTGGCAAAAAGCTGGGCAGTAGCTCGATACCCAGGTCGGAGATTTCTAAGGAGTTGAGAAGTTTGGCCATAAGGCAAAAGGAGCTAGAAGAGAAAAGAGTAAGCAAGAGGGTGATGCTTGGGTTAGAGAAGAGCCCCAATGATCCTACGAATACAGGAGAGAATGGAGATTCCAAAGCTGGTGCTGAAGAGACGTTGCATCGTGCAGCAAACGCCACGGCCGCCATGATGACCATGAACCTTGGTAAGAAGAAGTATAGTTGGATGACGAGTTCCAATGGAAGTGGAGCTGGTGGCGGGGGTTCTGATCTTGGTAAATCTGGCAGCGGAGCTTCGAAGGACAGCAAGAAGGAAAGTCCAATAATTTCGATCCGTGGAGATAATGGTCTTAGGTTCAGAGAAATAAGGTCAGGGAACTCCATTGTTATGAAAGATCTATTAGAAGCCATCGAAGACGAGAAAAGAGGTACCAGAAACGCAGTGGTGAAAGGATACGCCAAGTTAAAGGACTAGTAAAAGGTTTTATTTGTAATTGTATTAATAGTTTGTGCAGTCACGTGTACTCATATAAAAAAACAACGCGAGGACTTAAAATCAAAACAAACTCTTCTTGAATCTCTTTTGTTTACACCACTCTTTTTGATCCAGCTGCAATCAACCATGGATTTCACCCTAGCGTCATATTTCAATGCGTTTGACGTTGATAAAGATTACGAAGTCGAGTTTTCAAATGTTGACGCCAAGTTGGAATCAATCACCGATTCATTAGCAAACAGTCCCGAATCATTAAACTTCAACAATGAACTATTCGAAGATGTCATTGAGCTAGTCCACGGGTTCAGAGCGTTGCACGATAAGCAGTGCCATCAAGTGGCGTATCTCGTCACATCATCATTCAACACCGTGGGCCAAACTTACGAAGTGTCGATACGAAGCGGCGATTTCCACGACAATGTCGATACAATCAAATCAACCCTTGAAAAGTACGGATACTTGATGTTTGTGCTTTTGAAGTACCTTGGCAAGCAGGATTTTTCTCAGATCGGTAATGCCAGATCCCAGAAATCAGTGCCGCGTGAGATCGCCGTGAAGTGGAAATCCAACTGTACGGAGGTTGAGAATGGGTTGACTGCAGTAGGCACGATTTTGAACATTGACCTCAGCAAGATATTCGTGACGACTCCTGAGAGAGATGCCTATATTGAGCTATTTTCCAGACCAATAGTGAATCTAATGGAGAGCCCGGAGAGAATGAAGTTGGTGCCGATTAGAATGTTGATATTTAAAGACTTGTGCATTGCGGTTACGAAACACGGTCATGGCACAATGCTCCAGCATTCGATAATCCAGTGTCTTACCTATTATGCCCATTTGCCCCAGTACATGGCTGCTTTGTTGCATACGTTAACAGACAAGTATGACTACATGACGTTGACAGAAGATGTGTTGCGGGAGATTTCACAGACACATTTCAACTCCAACGATACGACTGGTCCCAAGGCTGTCTCGGAGTTCCTTATTAGATTATCGGAGTTGAGTCCCAGATTGATATTAAGACAGATGACTAGTATTTCGCAATTGTTGGATAACAGCAACCAGACTTTAAGATGTTCTGTCGTTGAAGCATGTGGTAACATTGTTGTCGATATGATTAAAAGTAGCAACAAGGAACAAGACGAGAATGAAGATACTCATAACTACACACAGCAAGTTTCTAAGCTTTTGGATTTACTAGAGGGGAGATTTTTAGATCAGAATCCATATGTGCGTACCAAAGCGTTCCAGGCAATGACCAAGGTCGCTGATTTGAAGGTCAAGTTGACCGAAAGGAGACAATCGATGATGATGGCAGCGGTGAGATCGTTGGACGACAAAAGTGCATTGGTCAGAAGAAACGTCATTAAGTTGATGTCCAAGTTGATTTTGAAGCATCAGTTCCAAGGTTCTCACGGAACTCAATTGCGCTTGACATTTTGGAAAGAGAAGCTTGATGAAGCGGAGGCAGAGTTGTTGAAGTACATCCCACCTTCTGTGTCACCTATCAAAGGAAAACCAAAGAAGGATGACGACGACATGGATCTAGATGCTATTGAAGAAGCTGACGAGGAGGAGGAAGAAGAAGACAAAGAGGAGCCGGAAAAAGAGGACGCCGACAAAGAAGAAGCAGATGATGAAGAAGAAGAAGATGCTGAAGTTAATCAGGTCTCTATGTTGCAAGAAAACCTACCCGATGTGACTGTGTTGGCAAGAGTCAAATTGACAGCCAACTACTACAAAGACGCCGTTGATTTCATAGAAGCGGTACACCATGGTACTGATATAATTTCCAGATTGTTGTTTTCCCGAAACAGGAATGAAGCTATCGATGCCATGGATTTCCTTGTGTTGGCAGATGCTTATGGAATTGAAAATGCTCAGCTTGGAATCAGAAAGATGTTGCATTTGGTCTGGATGAAAGGTTCGTCTGATGAAGGCAAATCTGTCGCTTCTCATTTGATTGATTGTTACAAGCACTTGTTTTTGATTGCTCCCGATTCAGCTAGTCGAATGGAGAAGGCAGCTTACATTGCCAAGAACTTGATTGGGTTGACATACAACGCTTCGGTGGCTGATTTAGCATCGTTGGAGAAATTGCTAGGTTTGATGTATGCCGCTATGATGATCAACTTTGAAGTGATCAATGTGTTATGGCAGATCTACAACATCAGCGAGGGTGATGAGGAAATGAAGACCAAAAGAAGAGGCGCCATCATTGTATTGGGGATGCTTGCGCTTGAAGATAACCAGATTTCCGTCAAGGGATTTGATGCTTTGTTGGGTGTTGGGTTGGGCGAGATTGGTAAAGACGATTTGATTCTTGCTAGATACACGTGCATTGCGTTGCAAAGAGTGATACCAACAAGTTCCAAGAAGAACTCTACCGCCATCCGAGTACCGAATGAAGAGGAGGCAATTGACAAGTTGAAACTGATATTAGTGGCATACAATGGCAAACCAGAATGGTATTCCTTAACCGAACAAGCAATTTCAGCCATCTACCAGATTTCATCCACGCCAGACCAGGCTTGTTCAGACATCATCAAGGAGAAATCACTTGCTGTCTTTGGCCCAGATCGTCAGCCGTCGGAAAATCAAGCCATTGCATTGTCTCAGTTGTTGTTCATTGTGGGCCATGTTGCATTAAAGTCGATAGTTCACCTAGAAAAACTCGAAGGTGAGTTCAAGAAAAAGAAGCACGACGCAGAAGCAAACAAAGGTCCCGGTTCTAAAGGAGCAGGCAACAATGACGCCGGCGCAGAAGAAGAGAACGAATTGGAGATGATTGGAGGTACATCAGAGGATGATTTTGCCGACGCCGTGGTTCATGTCAAGGAAAGAGAAATACTTTATGGGGAATCTTCGTTGCTAGCGAAGTTTGGTCCGTTGGTGAAAGACATTTGTGCAAACACCAAGCAATTCAAGAACAAGACGTTACAAAGATCCGCCGTGTTGTGTCTCGTCAAACTAATGTGTGTTTCCTCCATTTACTGTGAAGAAAATTTGCCCTTGTTGCTTCAAATCATGGAGAACTCTGACGACCCAATCATTAGATGCAACTGTGTTTTGGGGTTAGGAGACATGGCTGTGTGTTTCAACAGTATTATCGATGAGAGCACCGATTTCATTTACCGTCGTTTAACAGACAAGAGTCTCATGGTCCAAAGAACGTGTTTGATGACAGTTACGTTTTTAATCTTGGCTGGTCAAGTGAAAGTCAAAGGGCAGTTGGCGTCTATGGCCAAGTGTTTGGAGAACCCAGACCAAGGAATTAGTGACATGTGCAGATTGTTCTTCACGGAGTTGTCAACCAAGGATAATGCCATTTACAATGGGTTCATTGATGTCTTCAGTGGGTTATCTCATGACACCACCCTATCCAAAGACGAGTTCAAGAGGATCATTAAGTTCTTGGTTGGGTTCATTGACAAAGAGAGACACCAGAAGCAGTTGGCTGAGAAGTTGTTGGCTAGATTGCCGAAGTGTGACCTGGAAAGCCAATGGCAGGACGTTGCTTTTGTTTTGAACACCATTGCTTATAAGAATGATTCTATTACTGCTGTATTAGAAGAAGGATTTAAGCTAGTTCTGGCTAAACAGTAATCTGTATAGGGGGAATGTATGTATTACACACGCGACATTTTTGTGTAGAGGATGAAGCGACATTAGACTTTTTTTTTCTTATGCGTCCGTCCAATTTATTTACGACTGGGCGGGAGGAGGAGGAGGAGCGAGCGAGGGATCCATCTGCAATTTTATCACCATACAACAAAACAATAGCCCAACATTTGGAGTAACCAATTGGGTCATATATCCGTTTGTGTTAAGACGTCTTTGCAGCACGTGTTTTTACAGTACTACTCACCAATAGAACATCACACATTAAGTCTACATTTTGAGTCACCATGGTTGCCATAATACAGCAGGGAATCAGCAACCTACTGGACCTATCTGGGCTAGATGAAGCCAGCTTGAAAGTCTTGATCTGCACATTATTGTCCTTCCCATTCAGCATCATCTTCAAGAGATTGCCTGACCGCAACTACACCTTAAAGAACCTATACAACATCGGAGTTTCGTGTTTTTACATCTTTGGCATCTGCGACTTGCGCTCTGGGATCGTGACGTTGTTGATATCTGCAACCGGCTCGTACTTCATCACGAGATACGTGCGTACGAGCTCCATGCCGTGGATCAACTTCATTTTCTTGATGGCCCACATGGCGTACAGCCATCTCCGCTTGCAGTTCTTTGCCGAGTACGACAGGACCGTGATTGACATCACGGGAGCGCAGATGATCTTGGTGATGAAGTTGTCGGCGTTTGGCTGGAATATTTACGATGGCAAACAACCCAAATCGTCCTTGAATGAGTATAATAGGACAAGAGCGGTGTATAAACATCCAAACCTTTTGCCTTATATTGGATACGTGTTTTTCTATGCGTCGTTGTTGACTGGTCCGGCGTTTGATTTCGTCGATTATGAGAGATTCATCCACTCGACGATGTTTGATGACGTGCCTTCGGAAAAGAGACCCAAGCAGAGAAGAATCCCAAGATCGGGTGTTCAGGCAACGAAGAAGTTGCTTTTGGGATTCTTTTGGGCATTCTTGTTGCTTAAAAGTGACGACTTTGTCACACCTGAGTACATGTTTGATCTGGAGTTTGTGACGTACCACAACTTCATCTACAGGATCTTTTACATGTGGATCTTGGGGTTCACCTTTAGATTGAAGTACTACGCTATTTGGACTATGGCCGAAGGTGCCTGTATTTTGTGTGGCATTGGATACAACGGCATTGATCCAGAGACGGGAGAGTTCAGATGGAATAGAGTGCAGAATATCGATCCATGGGCATTTGAAACGGGTCAGAACATCCACACTTGTTTGGAGGCATGGAACCAGAACACCAACAAGTGGTTGAAGAACTATATTTACTTGCGAGTTACAAGACCAGGTAAGAGACCAGGGTTCAAGAGCACATTGTTTACTTTTGCGACCAGTGCGTTCTGGCACGGAACCCGCCCAGGCTACTACTTGACTTTTGTCATGGGTGCATTCCTCCAGACGTTGGGTAAGATCTACAGAAGAAACTTTAGACCTATAGTCTTAGAAGCCGATGGCAAGACCCCTAGACGAGGCAAACGCGTCTATGACTTCATCTGCTGGGTCAATACCCAGTTGGCGTTGGGATTTGCTGTTCAACCGTTTGTGTTTTTGGAACTCCCGAGGTCAATCAAGTGCTGGGCAACGGTGTACTTTTGGCTAGTTGGAGTTGTGGCGCTCACGCTCTTTGCGTTCAGTGGTCCATTTGCTAAGCAAGTAACGCAGTTCTGCAAGTCCTTGCAACCATCGTACGTGGCGCAATGCGAGGCTAAGAAGAGAGAAGAAAAGACGAAATTGAACCCACACGAGTCCAAGATCGTTGAAGAAGTCGTTGGCTCGAAGTTGGAGCACAAGTACGATTCTCCAACATTGGGATTGCCTCCATTTGACGTATTTAAGGACTTCGACAAGAAGGAAGTCGACCACGATTTGAAGGACTTCAACTTGGCGTGGAGGTCGTTTAGAGGGCGTAGAGGCTCGATTACAGACGACGACTTTGAAGGGTTGAAAGACGCTTATAATAATTTTACGAATGAGATTAATGACATTTTCCAATGCAAAAAGGAAGAATTTTTGAAGGCTAAAGCTGAATACAGTGCAAGTGACAAGCCATCTGATAAACTGGACTAGAGGATTTCGGCGGGGGCGTGCACCGGTTTCAGTTTCAGAGAGGAATGTTGTTGAGAAACATAACGACGCGCTGAGCGTAGAAATGTTTTTATTTGGCTAGCTGTTTTGTTTTTTTACAGAGTGTATAGTTTGCTTTCTCCTTACAAATATAGTTATCATCATAGAGACAAAAGCGGTGCCAGGTAGCGGATTAGAAATGGGAACCTCGTGGTTGGCTCTTTTGAGGACGTGTGGTTCCTGATTCGGACATAATTTTCTGGTGCGGTTGGCACTGTCAGAAAACGAGCAAGTCTAGACACCCACACCCATCAGTCATTGCGGGCGCCCGCTAGGAAACTCTTTTTTTTTTCCGCCACCACCAATGGAAAATTCTTTATCTCCACAGATCTACACTTTTCACCTGCCTGTTTCTTTAAAATAGCCCTCCAGAACACCAATTCCGATTGACGTGTCCCTCTCCAGTACCATCCCCCTTGCAGATCTATAAATATCGAGAGAGTTTCCGTCATCGACTACACTTTTTACCTTACTTCATCAATCATAGAATCATGCTTACTAGAGCTGCTATTAGATCCCAGTGTCTTGTTATTCCCAGGACGTTCTACAGAAACAACTCCACATCCACCACCGGGAAACCTCCAACCGGAATTTTGTTCATGAACATGGGTGGGCCCTCCAAGGTGGAAGAAACATACGACTTCCTACTCAGGTTGTTTTCCGACGGAGACTTGATTCCATTTGGCGTCTTCCAGAAACCGCTTGCCAAGTTCATAGCCACCCGACGCACGCCCAAGATCGAGGCACACTACACTGAGATCGGCGGTGGGTCGCCTATCAGGAAGTGGTCCGAGTACCAGTGTGCCAAAGTGTGTGAGATCTTGGACAAGACGAACCCGGAGACCGCGCCTCACAAACCATACGTTGCGTTCAGGTACGCGAACCCGTTGACGGAGGACACGTTGAACGAGATGAAGAAGGACGGAATCACCAAGGCAGTCGCCTTCTCGCAGTACCCGCAGTTCTCGTACTCCACGGGCGGATCCTCGATGAATGAACTCTACCGTCAGACGTTGATTCATGACCCGGAGAGATCGATCGAGTGGTCGTTCATCGACAGGTGGCCGCAGATGCCTGGGTTGGTGAAAGCGTTTGCAAACAACATCAAGGAGAAACTAGCTGAGTTTCCGCCTGAGCAACGTGACGATGTGATTTTGTTGTTTTCGGCGCATTCGTTGCCCATGGATACGGTGAACTTGGGTGACTCGTACCCGGCGGAGGTCGGCGCTACTGTGTACAAGATCATGGAAGAGTTGAACTTCTCGAACCCGTACCGTTTGGTCTGGCAGTCCCAGGTTGGTCCTAAGCCGTGGTTGGGTGGTAAGACGGCGCAGATTATTGATAAACTCGAGAAGAGAGACGATGTTCAAGGGATAATATTGGTGCCGGTTGCGTTTACCTCAGACCATATTGAAACTTTGCACGAGTTGGATATTGAGATCATGGAGGATGCTGAGAACCCACACAAGATCAAACGTGCCGAGTCGTTGAATGACAACGAGGTGTTCATTGAAGGTTTGGCTGGGTTGGTCAAGGACCATTTGAAGAGTGGAAAAATATATTCCAAACAGTTAGAATTGGACTGTATTTTAGGAGGCGAGAAAGCTAAAGGAACATTCAAACATCCAAAAGAACTCTTCGGAAAGCAAAAGTAAGAATAGGAGGATACTTATAAATAGTACATACACAAAATTAATCTGAGTATTCATCGTCTGGATCAAACAAGTCCAAATTGAGATCGGCTGGTGCTGCGGGAGCCTCTTCTGGTTTCTTAGCAGCATCGTACCCACCAAACGAACCTCTTTGTTGCAGTCTGTTTTCAGCAGCTTGAGCTGGTTTTTCCTCGTCTGTAGCCACGACGTCTTCCATTTCTTCATCTGAATCTTCCTTAGTTGGTGGCTCTTTCGTCTCTTTCTCAGTAACCCCTAGTTCGTTCCGTATTATCTCATCCGGCTGTAACGATGCCTGGGCCAACATACCACGGCGCAACGAATCCTCCGCGGGCCATATATAATTATTAGGGTGGATCTGGAACGGCATGTTTGCCACAGCAGCAGGAGCTTTCGTGAACTTGGCCAACTTGAACGCGTACTTCAATATATCATCGACTTCCACCGTCTGGTTCAATTGCTTCTCGGGTCTTGGCAACTTGGGCAACTTCTTCAACTCGTTCCTATACCCCACCAACTCCTTCAAGATAGTCTTCGAACTATTCTCCAACGCCCGGTTCTCCTCCTTCAATTTATCCACCTGGTGACTGTAATTCCGATGCTTGTTCAACTCCTCAATCTGCAGTTTCAACACGTCGTTGCACGCTATAATCTGTTGGATTTTCAGCTGTAGGTGGTCGTCCTTGAACTGAGATATGTCGCTCGACAACTCATTAAGCAACGTCTCGTATTCTTTCACTTTCTGGACCATAGGCAACTGCTCGAATATATCTAGGTCCTTCTGCGTCTGTAGTTTCAGCTTGATATTGGTGGCGTTCGTGGGCAAGTTCTTCTGAGGGTTCAAGGACGACGTCACGTATGAGGCCGGGTTCGGCGTCGAGGGACTCGACGTGGGGGTGGTGCCGAGTTGGTTTAATCGTGATGATGAATTTACTCGGGATATGGGGTCTGCCTTGAGCGGCGTCTCTGTCTTTCTGAATGGAAGCATGGGTGGATGTGTGGACGTGGAGAGAGGCTACAGTATCAACACGATTTTTTTTTTCGTCGCTGTAGCTTTTGGGAGGATAGAATAACAACACGAATGCACTTCACAAATCAATGTATTATTAAATGTATCTCTAAACTATACCTATGTAGGTACAAAAACGAATGTCATTTACTCAATGTAGTTGTTAGGTACGAAGCCTATTCTATAATTATCTTGATCAACTCTAGATAAACCCACAACCCAATTCACACCATCGGAACTGTATAACGTGTCGACGTTCTGGAAATCCAAAAGAACTTCGATCTTGTCACCCAGCTTGAATGATAAATCGCCAGGCTCTGACCCAGTGAAATCATACTTAGCTACTTTGATGATCTTATCGCCACTGTTGACATCCAACTTGTCAAAGAAGCCTTGCATCAAATCCAACTTGTAACTCAACGTCATTGGCAGGTTCAGTGTCAATTGAGCTGTACCCAAGCCCCAGTCTCTGGTGGTGATAGGTGCCTTCTTAATGTCATTCTTGCATCCGTTGTACAATTTTCTCAATCTGGAGTCCGGAGTTTCATGGTTGGAGTAAGTGGCTGAACCTGAACCCGATACTGTACTCTCAGTCATGGAAGTAGCAGAAGATGCATCAGACAACGAGCCCTCGTCTTCATAGTCATCAAGCGAAAGTGAGTCCATAGAGTTTGAGTCGATGGAATATAATGGCGTGGCAGCAGGAGGCGCAACCTTGCGCACTTGGATCTGGGATACGTTTGATCTTGGTGGGAGTGGTGGTGGTGGGGGTCCAGCACGAACAACCGCCTCGGGTTCTTCTCGAGACACCATCCTATGGGGGTGGTACGTTTCTGAAACGTTAGCTGATGGATCATTGTATTCCTTGAATGCAACTATAGGATCGATCTCCAAAGTGTCGGTAAAAATTCCGCTCTCTGTATCCTTCGCCTTGATGACATGTTTCTTTTCGATGATCTTGTTGTTCATCTTACGCCAGAACTTGTAGTACTTCAGCAGCTCGTCTTCGTCATTGATCTCTTGGTCGAGCAACGCTGGATTCTTGTCGTGAATAATCGTAATGAACGATTCAATTTGCAATCTAGTTGTTGTGCTGTTGGCTTCCCATTGATCTATTATCTCCTGGTAGGAAATATCATCAGTTTTCAACATTCCGTAGAACACCGAGAAGTGATCGAATGATCTTTGCAAGGTGTTGTACAATTCAACTTGTTTATGCAAGAATAATGTAGTCACCTGCTCTACAAACTCGTCCAAAAGAGCGACCACACTGGGCAACAAGGTGAGACATCTCAGGTTCAACTTGTCAAACTTGTCGTCCACGTCATCATAATCAGCTTGCAACTTGTCAAGCTTGTTTTGCTTTTTTTCATCCAATGGCGTGTTCTTCTGGTTGATTTTCTCGATTCTGCGGTGTAAATGATCTTGATCCGTTCTGTATCTTTCCCTCTTCAGAAGCAATTTCAAAGACTTCTTCAAGTACTTGATCATTTCTCGAACCCTCAATTTCGTCGACTCATCATGCACCTCCCATTCCGACTCCAAGTCAATTCTCAAGTTCTCCACTGTGATCAAATAATTGCACAATTCCTCGTTGATTGTGTCATTCAAAAACTGCATCTCCTTGGGGTGAACATGCGGGATCTCCTGCGTGGCTTGCCACTCGTCAAAGGCATCATAATACTCGTCAATCTTCTTGAAGTACAACGAATTGGGTCCAATTAGACTGATAAAGTTCTTGACAATCTTGACATTCATGGACAACACATGGGGCAAGAAGCTGTGTGCCAAATGGTGAGTCTGAGACACAATGTACTTCAACCCTTTAACGGCCTGTTTTATATCGTGTCTGTAGATCTCGAGTAGTTCGTCGTCCTTGTCATAATCTCGTTTATGGAAAGTCACCGTGTCTTTGATATTGTAAGACAAGTGGGTCAATTCTGTCCCCGTGTATTTGTAACCATCTTTGATGTGGTTTCCGATGTTTGTGCCAAACAGGGTAATGTTGTTCTTTAAATTTTCGGCCACCATTGTGAGTTGTGAAAAGGGTGATACCGGACGAAGTGATTGGTTGATAGGATGTGGTCAAACTAGACTGGCGAACGGGGGTTGTCCAGTTGGTGAGTCGTGGTAGCCAATTAAGATGAATTTTTTTTTGGGAAAGCCAAAGAAAGAATAAAGTCAGTGGAGTGGGACTCGGCCAAGTCAGTCACAGAGTCACACAAAGAACTGAAGCACTGAGAGACGAAAGTTGAACAAAGAAGACGATGAAGAAGAAGAAGAAGAAGAAGAAGAAGAAGAAGAAGAAGAAAAAAGCGAGTGAGGGTTTTTCGGATATAGAATCACAGTAACGTGACCGATCCGACTACGTCCATGGCTCACCACACGCGCACTACAAGAAACACCGACATCCCACACACAAAGCCACCAACTAAGCTTTTCCTTCAGGACATGTGTGACCTACATCACAGAACTAATTGCACTGTCAAATGAATATGACAAGTTTAGCATATGCTTCCAACTTAACCAGCAAAACTTTTCTCAAAAGCATAACTATTGCTTCTCTCCAGGACATTCTAGATCAAATACGTCATACATTGCGCATGGCCAAGTTTCCTTGCTTTTATCACAAAATGATGCGTCCTTGGGGTTAGGATGGGCTGAACATGTCCGTTGATTGCGAGAGCTTAGCCACAGGAACATAATGGCCGCTGATGGTTTGGTTCTTCAGATGACCGGGCTAAAAATTGTGAGGTTGAGAGAAACGTTCGCACGATAATAATAATACGAAAGCATAAAGGATCTAATAGGGGTTTTTTGGTCCTACGTTATTATTAGACGGCCTGCCTGAACATCGGAGTACTAAAATCAAGGAGGGTTGCTTAACCCACAGATCTCACGTTAACTCATCAGCAAATGATGTAATATTACTCGTTGCATTTCGATTCTCTCAGTTGCTCTCTGATATTACGTAAGCAGCCATTGTGTGCATACGACTCGATTGCTACCTTTCGTTTTTTTGGGAGCATTTTCCACTTTTTTGCACCCCCCTACACGAACGGTGTGGATGCTTCTCCTCCTTTGGCTTGCTCCAGTCCACTGTATATAAAGTCAGCAACTTCCTGCTTGTCTTTTTCTTTCTTACCTCTTTTTATTTTTTGCCATCACTCTACCCATACTTCGATACTCGATTAACAAGAATACAATTACACAATGGCCGGATCCCCTCATAAGTTATTTTACAAAGGCAAGGAAAATGATTTCGTTTTGTTCATCGACGACCCAGAATTGTTGGCCAAGTACAGAAAGGACATTGACACTAAAGGTTCATCTACCATCCCTATAATCGACTTGGTTTCCATTTTTAAAGTGTTTGTGAATAGACAGAAAGGAGTAGATGGTATTTTAGACGAAGCTTCGAAGCTGGACTTGCTGAACGACTTTGGCTCCTCCAATATTGATCTGGTTATCAAGATTATCCTCGACAAGGGTGACGACAAGTCCGGCGCCCATGCAATTGGCGACACTACCGCTTCCACAAATGACTCCAAGGGAGCTCGTGACAGCGGTAACTAAAGGCAGTCCGCAGTTTTTATGACCAGACCATCCATAGTATTTTTTTCTTTTTTGTATAATCTCAACAAAAAGTCCTTGAATTTGTTGTCCGAAGCATCACTCGAATGATTACTCAAACCTCTACTGAACAAACCCTTGAAGTGTCTCTCATTCAAAGAGAAATCTCTCAGTTTGAACGTTATGATGTATGAGTTTTTGTAGCGCCCTTTGAATCGCCAAACGTTAGTAGCTGCTGCATCACTAATGTTTGCCACAGCGCTATCCATTTGAACTTCGATCAAATAACAGCCGTTAAAGTAACTATTCTCCTTCTCTCGTGAAAAGTTTGGGGAACTTGTTTGGACATCGCAGGGTGACATATCAGGAGGAATCCTGTACAAATACTCTATCATATCCAGCGACGTACTTAGGGGTGCTTCACATTGATTCACAAACTGTATTATAACAGACAACTCCGCAATCCAGATATCATAATCCGATTTCACAACCCAGCATAGCAATGCTTCAAATTTCCTATATCCAATTTGAAACTGTAGCTTGACACAGTATGGGTACATGGTGTGTAGACCATGGCTAGAAGTTTGCGCTTCCAAGTCCAAATAACACTTTGTGACGGGGATGACAAACTTGATGTTGAACTTCAGCAGCTGAGAATAGTGGTATTCTAGTAGGAGGATGTGACTCTTGAATAGTACGATAGGAACGTTCTGGCATTTAGGAGTCTTGTTCTCTACGTAAATCACCCAACACGTTCCAATCAAATACGGAATTCCAAAGAACTGACTGTCCAACTGATAGTTCTGAAACTTCAACTCCTGAAAATTAACTAAACTGGATAGATTATCCGGGATGTACCCTTCTTCCAAATTGCAATTGATTTTGCTAAGCTGCAGCCTGACAATGTCGACACTTTGCTGGATTTCGGTAGTGTCATACCCAAGTCTTATGTAATTCTTTAATATACTCTCCATAAACAATCGGTACTTTGTAATCCTATCAATCGGTCGCTGTAGAAGTGACATCAAGGAGAAATCTTTCTTGTTTCTAGGTGACTGTTGGCATTCATTGAAATTCTGCCAGCCTTTGAACCAGGAATCAAAAGTAAGTATCATCATCTGCCAGCACTTTTTGTTGGAAGTCAATTGAGTGGACTGGAAGCTGTGGAAGATGTCTTGGATGATTTTGTGCTGGGAGCAGTACCACTTGTATAGATGCACGTTGATTCCATTCTCAGCAATTATGCGGCAGTAGTTACTGCACCGTTTGTGAATATCCAAGTCAGTAATCTCTGCAAACGCCCTATTCATTTTGCCATGGTACTCTATTAGGTGGGTTAGTATATTGCAGACGTTTGTGATGGGAACTGGAACTTCAATTTTAATATCTTCAATTAGTTTCTGGAAGTAATCTCGATTTAGTGTTTTCAAAGCAGATAGATATTGTGATTCAGTCATTTTGATTTCTTCCAAGGAGCACTGCAACGTTCTCTGAATGGTTACGCTCTCCCGATCTTGCGGCGAATAGGTAATTCCCGGCTGTGGCGAAACAACATCAGTCACTGATGTAGTTGACGTCGTGGGTATCAGCGGTTCAAAGATATTCGGAGACAGAGTATTCACCAACTTTGCCGAGCCGTGCCTTAGACTTTCGGATGTATGAATGTGGGACCAAGAGATGGTGTTATGGCGTATTCGTGGAGGTGTCGATTCTGGAGTGTGGCCGAAGTTGAAGGTGGTCAGTTTTGAACTCCGGAGTGAAAAGTTGGCTGAGTTGAATGGCATGGATTGGTTTCTGAATATTGAGTGAAACGATGCTGAACACTTTGGTATGTGTCTGAAGATCAAGGTTTTTCTGTTTTTTTTTGCAACACATATCGATCTTGGTAATCAGTCGTATGCGCGACATTGTCGTGGGGAAAACGACTCCCACTAAATTCGACACAGAAGAACGAAAAAATTACATGAATCATAGACACAAGGCTAGCACGTTAGTTACCAACTCCGATATGAGTGCTAGGGCATTGAAAAGGCTAGAGCGCCAGAGATTGGAGAAAGAGCTATCAGCCACACCAGAAGGTCTGGTGGATAATGATGATGAGGAGGAAGAGGAGTACGAGGAACCTGCCAAACCTAAGATCAATGCATTTGCGTTGCTAAATGATCAAGATGAAAGCGAAGACGACGGGTCAGATCTCGACAAACCCGAACCCCCCAAAGAAGAAATCGAGCCTGCGACACTACCAACGAAGTCAGCCAAAAAGCTGAAGAAGAAAAAGGCAAAGAAGAAAGCAGTGAAGAAAGACGTTGATGATTATAGCGATGACGAGTTTGACAGAATTTTACAGGAAGTTAAGCAAAAAGACGAGATGTCTCATGAAGGACTGCCAGCAGCCGACTTCAAACTATTAGACGCATATGACTTTGAGGAAGAATTAGACTTGATGACAGAACCACAGGATGTTTACGACTCCAACTTCAAGTATTTTACAACCAAGAGATTGAAGGAGTCATTGCCATTGTTGTCTATTGGCTCAGCTGCCAACTTGGATCAAGACAATGAGTACAAGATTTTGTTTGGGAACTTGTCTATGGATGCCATAGATGATGCTAACGCATCTACCGCATTGGCCATTTCACCCGAAGTTTTGCAACAGTTCAAAAGGTTGGCCAGGTTGACTCGTGGATGGGGAGGTAAAGACAGAAGAGGGGTCCCCGGTACAACAAGAAAGTTGTTGTTGTCAAAAATCAGAGACGACTGGTTACCAACTACTTTGAAACCCATGAATATGGAAGAAATAAGACCAGAGGATTATGTCAAGTTCTTGGACTACAAGGAGGAAGAGGTAAGTCTAGAAGAGTTGCAAATGAAAGTGCAGAGTGAAGCTGAACTAGGCGTCAAGTATTTCCAGTTCTCCAAGATTAACGATATCAAGGAAAGAGTGGCTAATACAAGATTCTACGCCAGCGTCGTCATGACCCCTGATCCTGAATCATTGATGCAGCTCTTGCAACAGTACCCCTACCACGTTGAAACTTTATTACAAGTCGCCATGGTGTTGTTGCGCCAGGGTGATAACAAAGCCACTAGTAACGCATTAGTTGAACGTGCTTTGTTTGCCTTTGACCGAACTTTCCATAAAAACTTCCATGAACTATTGAGTCTGGCATCTAATGGGTTGGTGAGATTGCCATACGAAAGGTTTATGAATCGTCAGTTCCACTTGTGCTTGTTTAGATACATTGTTGCCCTTGGAGAAAGGTCAACTTTCTACACGGCATTGACATATTGTAAGTTGTTGCTCAGTTTGAACCCCGCCGAAGATCCACTTGGGGTGAGATATTTCATTGATTTCTATGCCATCATGAGTGAAGAGTTCAAGTACTTGGTACAGTTTACTGAATCTCCCTTGGTGAAGACATACACCAAATGGTTGACACCGGGTCTTGCATTTTCGACTGTCTTGGCACATTTGAAGTTGGATCAAACCGACAAGGCTCGTGAAGCTTTGCGCCATGCATTTGGACACCATCCATATACTGCATTTAGGTTGTACCAACTCATCGGGTTAGGAAGTGACTTACCCTTTAAGGATTCATCATTCAATGTTTCCACAGAAGTTCTGATTGCCACGGAAACTTACCTTGTCAGATGTGGCGTCATGTGGAATGACCAGGGCCATAGACAATTCTTGCATGACGAATTACAAAAGTTGTTTGTTGGTTGGAAACCTGAAAAGTCCAAGACAACCTCATCTTCATTGTTTGGTTTATTGGGACTCTCGAGTGGATCTGAGAATGAAGAAGTTCCATTTAACTTGTTAAGGTTTGCTATCCTCTCAGGTGAAAACAGGATCATAGCTAAGTTACCACAGAAGTTGTTGTCAAGAAATGACCTTTTCGAGTACGACTTGGTTCCTCCAAACCAGTCAACTGACCAACCAATGGTTCTCGGTATGCTACAACAGACGTCAAAAATAGTTGACCATTTGATAGATTACGTTGATCAGAACTTGTTGGGTAGTATCATTCAGAACAGAACTGCAGAAGAACAAGATTTCGATGAGATTCTCAGAGGTATTGAACAACAGAATGTGAACGACTAAGCAGAACAGTAAATAGCACAACGCATATACGAAGAACTGTGGTTGGTGCCCTTCGCATGACCTGCGTCGGCCGTATGTAAAGCTTTTGGGGCGAATTGCAGCAAAGACCGCGCGACAGCAACAAAAATTTTCCTCCTCGTCGCTTTCGTTCTTCTCGCTGAACGATGATCGATCGACTTGGATTACCCCTAGACCGCGCGAACGAACTCTCACACAGCAAGCAAGCAAGGGAAAAAGCAAGAGAGCCAATATTTTTCAAAATTCTCCCCGATTTCACTCCACGTCACATGAATTGAAACTTACGATTGTCTAAGATGATTGCAATTGATCTAGAATTTAGACAATGGCAATGGCAGTACCAAATATCCACGACCTTCTTCATCGGAGTCATACTCCCAGCCTTGTATTACATCTACTGCAAATACATCACCACCCAGCCCAACAGCTACAACAAGATCGAAGCCCCCGTGAAAATCACCTTCCCTATACCCGAAGAAGCCAGGCCACACTGGAAGGGCAAGAGATTGTACCCGCCTCTGATATCCGTGGCGAATGAACCCAACAAGATCCAGAGCTACTGTCCTGCCACAGGCCAATACTTGGGGACGTTCACTTGTACGACGAGAGAAGACATGGATGAGATGATCGCGAGCGCAGCAAAGGCACAGAAACAGTGGGCAAAGTCGTCGTTCAGCTTGCGTAGGAAGTTGTTGAAGACTATGGCCAAGTTCATTTTGGAAAACCAGGAGAATATTGCTCGTGTGGCGTGTCGTGATTCGGGCAAAACGAAACTAGATGCGTCGATGGGGGAAATCATGGTGACTTTGGAGAAGTTGAACTGGATTATCCTGAATGGGGAAAGAGCATTGAGACCTTCGCAAAGACCGGGCCCTTCGAACTTCTTGATTGGGTTGATGAAGAATGCAGAAATCAGGTATGAGCCTTTGGGGGTCATAACGGCCATTGTGTCGTGGAACTACCCTTTCCATAACTTGATGGGTCCTGTGATTGCATCGTTGTTTACTGGGAACGCTATTATTGTGAAGTGCTCAGAGCAAGTGGTGTGGTCTTCGCAATGGTTTGTCAAGTTTGTGAGACTGTGCTTGCAAGAATTGGACATTGACGAGAATTTGGTGCAGTTGTGCTGTTGCTACCCAGAAGACGCAGAGTATTTTGCTTCGCATCTGGGATTATCACACATTACTTTCATTGGATCCAAACCCGTGGCCCACCATGTCGTTACGAACGCTGCTAAACAATTAACCCCATGTGTTGTCGAGTTGGGAGGCAAGGATTCCGTTATTGTGGTGGACGACGTGAAAGACATCAATGCGTTGTCGTCCGTGATATTGCGTGGTACATTCCAAAGCGCGGGCCAGAACTGTATTGGTATTGAAAGAGTGATCTGCTTGCCCAAGTCGTATGAGCAACTAGTTGAGATTTTCAGTGAAAGAATAAAGAAATTTAGATTGGGGTCGGACATTGATCAACTAGATGAAATAGACATGGGTGCCATGATCTCCGATAACAGATTCAAACAATTGGAAGAGTTGGTGGAAGATGCCGTCAGCAAAGGAGCTAGATTACTACATGGAGGCAAACAATTCAACCACCCTAATTACCCACAGGGTCATTACTTCGAGCCAACATTGTTAGTTGATGTCGATCCTTCTATGAGGATTTTCCAAGAAGAAGTCTTTGGTCCTATATTAACCATGATCAAAGCCAACGATGTGGAAGACGCCATTGCCTTGGCTAACGGAACTGAGTACGGTTTGGGAAACTCTGTTTTTGGTAACGATTTCTCCCAAATTAACGCAATCGCTGATAGGTTAGAGAGTGGTAATGTTGCTATCAACGACTTTGCAACCTTCTATGTTGCGCAATTGCCATTCGGTGGTATCAAGAAATCCGGCTACGGTAAGTTTGGTGGTGAAGAAGGACTCACAGGGTTGTGTAATGCCAAGTCAGTCATCATGGATAAACCATTGTTGCGTTTATTGGGAGTTGCCACAGCAATCCCGCCAGCAATTGATTATCCAATCCAGGACGACAAAAAATCATGGAACTTTGTAAAGAGTTTGAACATTGCTGGCTACGACGGTAGCATATGGGACAAAATCAAAGCATTCAAGACATTAGCCAACGGAGGCGCTTAAGTTCATCTGTTTTTTTATCATATTACTTGTACATTACTTTTCTTAAATAATAGGAATAAATCAATAAATAAACAAAAAAAAACGGGAAACATCAATAACAAATGCAATCCAATTCTGTATATATTCATTAAACCTAATTGCCAGCGTTTATATGTAAGGTTGGGGTTGGCTTGACGGTAGCTTCAACCAACAACTTAACAACAGCATCCTTCCTCTTGTCAAAAGTAGACTTGATGCTAGTCAATTCCTTCTGGACTTCAGCGTCGGCTTCCTTATCGATCTTTTCATTCAATCCCTCGTGTTCCTTCTCGTAGTTCTTCAATTCCTCCTCCTTTTGCTTCTTATAGCTGTCAATTTCAGCCTGAGCGTCTTGCTTGGCCGACTTCAAACGGGTGGTTCTGTACTTTCTGGCCTCGTTGACAATTTCTGCTGCTTCCTTTTCGGTCTTTAATAATGATTGAATTCCAGATGACATTGTGCGTGTGTGTGAATGGTTGCTGAAGGGTTAGGGATAGTGGGTTCGTCAAGCAACGGTGCGCTCGTTCTCTTTTTCTATCAGTCGTTGTAATTTTCCTTTCCATTTTGGTTCTGCGAATAAATTAGGTCGTGCACGCGAGTACAAGAATCATACCCTTTGCGTTGCGCATTGGACATTTTGCAACTACGGGCTTGGTGAATATGTATCGTACATTAAACTCTATTACATGTATTAAGATCTTTGTTTTTACTTCTAAAAGCAGCATTCAATTTCTCGGTGATGCACCACGACAACCCAATCAAATTGGCTATGCAAATCAAGAATAAAGTCACGGCAAATATGGCACTCATCACTTTGAAGAACTCCAATTCGTACCCGCCGACTGTCCCCTTGGAGATTTCAAAATTAGCCAATGACATAGTACCTATGGGGAAAGTCATGACCCAGAACCCTTTATTCCATTTGATCAACCCCAAGTGTTTCGTCGTCAACCCAGGTCTTGGCTTTTTGGCAAATGGTTTCATCTTGGATAGCACCGACGCAACGGCAATGATCAAATAGACATACCCGCCAGCCAACAAAAATGCAGAGCACAACGCTGAAGGAACAAGAAATGCTTGTGCAAGCATCTTATCCGGGATAAACTCCCACATGTTGGCCCCGAAAAGCATCACGTTATAGCTGTTCTGTCCTGTGAACCCCACGGGCAAGAACTGACTAAACACGGCTTCTGTGCTGGGGATTTTGTGAAGAAACAACCTCATGAGATATATGGCACCGAGTCCGTGGAAGAAGGCAAGGGACACGAATAGCAACATGAGGCAGGTTATTTCGGTGACGGTTTTGATGTTGCTGTTGGGTAGGTTCGGCGCGATGAGATGGCCAGATGATGAAACAACCACGGGGGTGACCACGGGCATGATTGCTACTGCAGTAATCCCGTCAAGTGTGTGTTTGTTGAGCTTGGACAAGAACGACAAGAAGAATAGCACGAAGGTATTGTAAAGCGCAATTGCTACGCCAATCCACCATAAAGTCCATAGGAAGATGGGGTACCTGTTCCACGTGATCAAGTGGATGCCATTGATGATCGTGCTGAAGGTCATTGAGTGCACGGCAAAGAACACGGAAAACGTGGGGTCTATGTGGTACTGGTATATTCGTTGTGGGTGGTAGTAGCAGGACACAAACAACATGATGTTTGTGAGTATGAATAGTGTCACTGTGAGGCAAAAGAAGATGATCCCAATGACTTCCAACCACCTGGCTGGGTATGGAAATCCATAGAATATATTGCCAGTTATGCCAGTCCCTAAGCCTGCAACGAAGTAGACAGGGTGGAAGTCATCGATTAATTCTTTCTTGAGGAAGCAATATAATATTGTGGAGTTGCTCCGCACACTGGATTTGGTTTGATCCAGCATACTACTAGAATTGGACTTGGGCTCCGCAGTGTCTAGCATTCTTCCGCCAGTTGTATTGTATCATCAATGTGACGAATACTTGATCTTGAGATACAGAAGGGGGATTTCTGGGAAATATTTGTAATGATAATATCTAGCAAATTCCCGATGGGAATAATTGCAAACTGTATTATTTTTTGTTTGTTTGTGGGGGAAGATGTACCCGCACCCGCACCATATTCCGGCGACGTAGCCGGCAATAGCTGCAGCGATTACTAATGTGAAGAGCCAGACATGCAAGGTGTCAAAGTATGTAACAGCCATTGGAGCGAACCTCCGATGAAAATTACCCAATGCGGTAATGGTCGACATATGGGAAAGACCCCCCGATCTTCAAGTGAAATTAACATACAATAAAACAATATACAACTAACAACAAGGCATACAGAACTGAACAAATTAACACATAGCATCCATTATTACCGAAAACAATCGTCTAGAAATCTTCATCAAAGGAAACCAAACCAGAACCTTTATTGTCTGCTCTTTCCATGACACCGGCTCTTTGGTAGTCAGAGACTCTCTTTTCAAAGAAGTTGGTCTTACCAGCCAAGGAGATGTTTTCCATAAAGTCAAATGGGTTGGTGACCTTGTAGTATTTTTCGTTACCAAAGGCAACCAATAATCTATCAGCAACGTACTCAACATACTGACACATCAAGTCACAGTTCATACCCAACAACGAAACTGGGAGGGCGTCACTGAAGTACTTCTTTTCAATCTCAACAGCCTCAGTGATGATTCTTTCGATAATAGATGGGTCAGGCTTGTTTTCCAAGTACGAGAACAACAAACAAGCATAGTCGGTGTGGATACCTTCGTCTCTGCAGATCAACTCATTGGAGAAAGTCAAACCGGGCATCAAACCTCTCTTCTTCAACCAGAAGATGGAAGCGAAAGACCCACTGAAGAAAACACCTTCAATAGCAGCGAAGGCAACCAATCTCTCAGCAAACAATGCCTCTTGGTCCTGGATCCATCTAATGGCCCAGTCTGCTTTCTCACCAATGTACTCAATGTTGTCAATGGCATTGAACAAGAAGTCAGCTTCTTGTGGGTCCTTAATATAAGTGTCAATCAATAAGGAGTATGTCTCGGAGTGGATGTTTTCCATCATGATTTGGAACTTGTAAACCAGCTGAGCTTCAGGCAACTTGACTTCAGCACAGAAGTTTTCCACCAAGTTCTCATTAACGATACCGTCAGACGCAGCAAAGAAGGCCAAGACTCTCGAGATGAAGAACCTTTCATCCTTGTTCATCTTGTTCTGCCAGTCATCGAAATCGTGACCCAAGTCGATCTCCTCAGCGGTCCAGAACGAAGCAACGGATTTTTTGTAGAACGACCAGATCTCAGGGTACTTGATAGGGAAGATACTGTGACGGTCTGGGTCGTCGCGCAACAATGGCTCGTTCTTCTCGGCTTCTTTCAACTTGTGTCTGTGGACGACGTGCTTGGCCAAGAACTCTCTGTGCTTTTTGTAGGCTTCGTCGTGCTGTTCTGGATCAACGTTCTCTAGAACTGGGGTGGCTGTGGCATCGAGGGACCCTTTGGTCTCGTGGATGGTTTGAGCTTCGTCTTTCAACTTGGCTTCGAGGGCTAATCTATCGGTGGTGGTAGTCATTGTGAGTTATGAGGATGTGTAATGATTCTTGTGACGATGCAAAAAAATCAGAATGAATCCTAGATGTTTCAGGAATCCCGTACCTCTTTATATACCCCAAGAGAGATCACCGCAACGTAACATCCCTTAAACCACATCTCCGAACCCATCTATCCACTCATCATCAGTCTTGTACCACTTTCGCATACTGCTACCTTATTTTTAAGCTTGGGCTGGAACCGCCTCATCACTTTTGTGCTGCAATTGCTCCCAAGCGCGCGACTCGTCTCGAATCATCAAAACATTTCATCCAACCTCACTTTTGCATTCCCGCCAGGACGTGTGTTTATGAACTGGCTTAAATAGGCATGTGGCATTAGTAATCATGTCTGATGACATTATTCAGTAGACGTGTAGCGCTAGGAAGATAGGCGTCGCGTAGTGCAGGCTTGTGTGTATGTATGCGGATGACAAATCACGTTTCATGACGAGACGCGTCTTGTCGTTTAGCCGGACTTAACAAGACGCCCAATCAGCAGATGGTTCTCGAGAGAGGCCCCCAACGTCATCTGAACAGTGTACCTAACCTGACTGAAAAGGGCAAGACGTAATGCTTGGGTCCTTGGGGTGTTGCTTTTAGCTATTTCCAAGGTATCGGAAATACAGGAATACACAAAAGACACGCTTTTTGTTTACAGAGAACGAGATGCTTGAATGAATCTGGCTACTCGAGGCACCTTCTAAGTGAGCTAATGGGAAAGCAAGATGTATGCTCCAGACTGTGTGTTTATTTTATTCTTGGTGATAACGAGTTGAAGCCACGCTGCGGACTGACAGATGATTGGTCAGTTCTGGAGTCCTTTTCGGAAATAGAGCAACCAACCCAAAATATCGAGATCTGATGTGCTTTGTTAGTGTGCATCTTAAATAATATATACATATAAATAATACATAAAAAACTCTTAATAATATCCGTCAGAAATGAAGCGTAACATATACTCGTCAATATGGCCAATGCCTTCGTCGAAATCAACATCAACGAACCCACCATCTCCATCAATGCCGACCATGGCGTTTGCGTTGGCGTCGCCTAGAGCAGGGGTGGCTCCCGCAGTAGCAGACTTTGTCTCATCCTTGAAGTCATCGTCATCTATCGCAACTTCTTTCAAGGCTGCACCCGCAGCGACTCTATCCTCCTCGTCTTCAGCTTGAGCGAAAACATTACCCATCTTGGCGTCCCCGGAAAAGTCAATGGTACGATCAGTGATTTCATTGGCGATGGTAGTGGTGTCACTAACGAGATCACGGACGGAGAACTTACCAAAGTAGTCTGTAGTGAATTCACCCTCTTGGATAACCACATTATCCAATTGTCTCTTTTGGTTGGCCTTCTTGATGATATTGGACTCTATCGTGTACTCGGAAACAAATCTGTAAATGTGGACATCACGAACTTGACCAATTCTATGACATCTGTCTTGACATTGCTTGTCCATCGCAGGGTTCCAATCCGAGTCATAAAAGATAACGGTATCGGCACCCGTCAAGTTGATACCCAACCCACCAGATCTTGTAGATAAAATGAACACAGGGATCTTGGGATCACGGTTAAACTTTTCAGTCAACAACTGACGGTCTTCAATCTTGGTAGCACCGTCTAATCTCATGTATCTGTACCCATGAATATTCAAAAATTGCTCCAAAATATCCAAAACTTTTGTCATTTGGGTGAATATCAAAGCTCGATGTCCCTGGGACGTCAAATCCTGGAGCAAAGTGGCTAGTCTCTGTAACTTACCACAGTCATACTGCAATAACGATTTATCGGGGAATGCAATAGATAACTTCACTTGGGCTTTGTGGAACGGGTTCTCGACATTGTTCTCGGCTATGTCTTTTATGACTCGGCGCCTTGTGGAAATAGGAATCAACTGGTCCTTCATGTCCAAGGCAACCACGGCGGGTGTAATTATCGAGTACTTTTCTATCGTGTCGTCCATTTGAGCAGCTCGTTCACTTATAGACAAACAGTACTTGTTGAATGGTTCGTCAGTGTAGTCACGTGGTTTCAATGTAAGGAACTTCAATAACGAATTGCCATAGATGGGTTTTCTTTCACACCGCAAAGTGTTCAAGTACAATGCTTGCTTTAGTTTCTCCTTCACTTCCATTTGATCTTCGAGCTTGAGGTGTTGGTAGTAATTCACGTGGTTCGTAGGGTCAGCTTTCTCTAATCCACTTTCTAATTCCGCCAACTGGTTAATCTGTTCTTGCAAAGGCTCCGACGATTTTAATATTCGGGAGGACTGACTCACAAAATAGTTCATATCTTCACAGCTGGTGACGTCCAAATTCAACACATTAAAGTTGATTTCTTCTTTGGCTTCAAACTGTTTGTTTATCAACTGGTCTGTCAATTGGTAAAAAGACGGGATAGATCTAGGCATCGCAAAGGATGTCACAATTGGTCTCACTTCAAACAAATCGGGATGGTTACAAACTTTTCTCAATTGCATCAAGCAGTTGATAATGGAAAGAAAGTTACCCGATGCCAACGTTTCCTTGGTTTTAGCTCTCGACATGAAATCATCATACAAGTATCTTTGTCTTTTGGATAAACGACAATAAACAATGTGTTCATACTTTCCAGGCATCTGCTTTTCGACGTCTTTTTTCAAACGACGCAACAAGTATGGACGCAACACTTGATGCAATCGAGCAACTGTATTTCTGGTTTCTTCATCCATCTTCTGCGTGGCTCTCTCATTCTCATCAATCAAATCAGTATTACCCGCAGTAGTTTGTTCCAAAATCTTGTCCACTGGTTTCCCGAACCATTGCTGGAAGTCGTCCAAATTGGCAAACCCTTCTGGCATTGCTTGATTTACTTTGGATGACGGCATCAAAAAGTAAAGCAATGACCACAACTCCATTAAGTTGTTTTGCAATGGAGTACCAGTCAAAAGCAATCTGTTTTCGGTGTTGAAATTCAACAATGCTCTCCAACGCGTAGAGCGGAAATTCTTGATGTTGTGTGCTTCATCCAATATCATATATCTCCATCTTCTTCTTTTGAAGGACTGTTGATCTTGAACAACCAATTGGTACGATGTGATACAAACATGGAACGCGTCCGGCTTGTTCCACCCTTTTCTCTTTTGTGCTCTTTGCTGAGGAGAACCATAATACGTCAAGACTTTGAAACCAGGAGCAAATTTCTTGAACTCCATCTCCCAGTTCAACATAACCGATGTCGGAACAATAATCAAGTGTGGACCCCAGATGTGGTGTTCACATGCCAAGTAGGATAACAAGGAAATAGTTTGAATGGTTTTACCAAGACCCATCTCGTCTGCAAGAATCCCGTTGGTGTTGTTGTTGTACAAACTAGCCAACCAGTTCAACCCTTGCTTTTGGTAAGGTCTCAACGTACCACGCAAAAGTGACGGAAGTGGTACATCTCGCACCTTGGAGCCGTTAATAACTTCGATTTGGCTATCATCATCTTCAGAAGCTACTTGTGTTAATCGCTTATCCATCAGGCCATTCGTTTGGGCGGAGTGCTCTTCATCCTCCGATGAACTCATATTTTCGTCGCTATCAAATTCAGATTGCTCGCTTGGAATTTCTGCATCACCGTCGACTTCCTCGTCATCATCCGAATCACCAGCATTACCGGAAAAGAGACCTGCAAGGCTGCTTCCATTCTGTGTTATAGGCTCATCATCTTCTTCATTTGCTGATTTCTCTTCGCTTCCCAGTGACTCGCTGTCCGAAAGAGATCCTTCGGAATCTGAATCCAATACGGAATTTAGTTCCCCATCACCGTCCTGGTTGATTTGCTCAATTAAAGTCTTTTCCTCTTGTGTGTATTCCAAGCTTGGTGCTGGACTTTGAGAAACTTCGTCAACACCATATAGCGCAGCAAGTCCGCGGCTAACATCGGTACCATCGTCTTCTTCATCGCTGCTACCTAAATCATCATCCTCGCTTTCAGAACCCAATTCTCTTTCGGACGTCAAGTTCGACGACACGGGCTCTAAGGAATCTTCCAAGTTGGCATACTTCTTGCGCAACTCTTCCACTGACAACTTCATGTCATTGTCTTCCTCTCGGCTGTGTCCATTCAATTTCGACCCATTTGCATGCTCTTCTTCGTCTTCGTCTGAGGACATGAAATCGTCGGAATCTATACTCTCACGCTCGTCGCCAGACAACGAGTGTATGCTTTCTGGTTCAGCGGTAGCTTCTCTGGACGAAGTCAACTGGGCTTCCAACAATTGTGTCGAATGCTCCAACATTTCACTCAAATGTTGTCTACCTTTAATTTTCTTAAGCTCTTCTTCTTTCTCATTTTGCATCACTTGATACACCTTGTAAGCTTGATTCCATCTTTTCTTCACCGCTTGCATGGTCAATCTACTAATCTTTTTAAGATTCTGTTCCCTTTCTTTAGCCAATCTTTCCTTTTCTCCTCTCTTTTTCTTAAAGTGCTGCTCAATCATGGTGGCAACTTTTCTAGTTCTTAACTGATGTTGCTTTCTCATCTGCTGGTGAACTTTCGAAAAGGAAATGCCTTGCGCTAGTAAGTGATCCTGGTGGGTAGCATTATTGGCAATACCTTGAATTTTGGGAGTAACCGAGGATGTGTTCCTGAAAGGATCAGTGAGCTTGATGTTTGACTGCGGGAGTACCACCTTACGCTGTTCGATTTTATCGCCATTGAGCTGAAGACTTTTCTCCACATAAATCTTGTATGTCAATTTCTGGAGCAACTCCTCATGCTGTGACATTATGGTGTTGTACTCGTCACTCGTAAAGTTGTAATCAGGCATATTCCCTTCGTCTATAATTGGTGTCTTGAAATCATTGTCCAAAAATCTCCGGAGCTTGGATGTCAACTCTGGTGCAACAAGCGTTTCTTGACGAGTCTGGACAATAGTCAATGGAGTGGGATCGAAACTAATGATCTTGTCCTCATCGTCATTGGATCCTTGAATGTGTGAATTACCTCCCTGATGTTCTGGTCGCCACTTTGGAATATGCGATGGGTGAGTGACAATAGGTAATGGGATAGTACGTCTGATGCTTTTGATTCGATGATTCATTTCGGGGACTGGCGTCTCACTCTTTTCAAGTTCCTCTATTTCATTATCTTGAACGTCGTCCGTCCCTTGTTCGTCTTCTTCCTCGTCTTCATTATTCACTTCCTCTTCACTTTCATCTTGTTCCTCTTCCTGATCTTCACTCTCGCGGACTTCTGCTTTTGCTTGTCGTCCTTTCCTTCGATCAGGTTTATCTGGAGCCAATGTTTTATGCTGTGTCTTTGGCTTCGGACCTGGTTTCCCCTTCACTTTCACAGACGGTTGAGGTAGTATCTCTTCTTGATCCAACTTCTTTATCAAATGCTCTTCCATTTCACGACAATTCGCTAGTACCTCCTGTCTAAACGGGTACTTTTCGTCTAATGATCGTTCTTGTTCTGCAAGCTTCTTTTTCTGAAATCTGAAAGGTAGACTGTCTATATCTGAACTATTTTCAATTTCGTCATTCCACGTTAGTTTATATTTGTTTTCCTTAATGAATTCGTCTAGTTCGACCTTGATTGTTTTGCTGTTCGCATTTGAGTTCTCCTGTGGATCCCACGATAGAAGTGACTTGTACTCCTTTAACTGGTACAATTCGTTGACGGCCAAGTTAAAATCTACTATGACATCCGCTAGCCTATCTTCCTTCGTCTTTGTTTCCACTTTTCTTCGCTTTGATTTGGTTGTTGATGGTTGTTGCGACACATTGTAGGGCCGTTTGCCGTTGTAATGGGTCGACGACGAACCGTTTTGACTAAGTCTTGCCAGTGTCCTTTTTAGTCTTCCATTTTCTGGCATTTCCACGTATTTTGAGGGGCAGATTGGGGTGGTTGCCTAACAATTCTGGATGGTGAAAAGCAAATCGATAGTGATATCTGGCAGGCTGGAAAGGAAGAAGTGAGAATAAAAACAGTTCAAAAAAAAAACCAAAGCGAACGATGAAATGAAATTTTTCGGTGGAGGATGGATGGCGCACCCGCTGGCAGACAAAGCAAGAGAAAAAAAGAACCATCTGGTGTTGGGACAAGTACACGAATCCCCCAGCCAATTGGCAATATCATCAAGCAACTTGTATAATTACGGTGGAATATTTGTTGTGTATTTTGTATAAATAAAGAAAATGATAACCTTCTACTAATTTACAATCAGCGCTCATCACCCCCCACTCTAGGCAGTACCTGATTTGATAAAGTCTGCATTTTCCTTTTCGTAAAGCTGTTTGTTTTGGGTAATGTCGTTGTCGGCTGGCAAAACACCCAACTCTTGTTCTGCAGTCAAGTCTGGCTTATTCTGGTAAAATGGTGCATTTTCCTTCGACGTAGCACCCAAGGCGTCGGCCAAACCATTGTATGGGAAAGATCTAATCATAGCTGGCTTCTCTGGGTACAACTCAAAGTAGTATATGATGGCAGCAATACCAGCGATTGAACCAAAAAAGATGGCATTGTGTTTCAAGGCAACAGAATCAGCCACATAGTCGTAGTAATCTGGAGACCACATATCCAACATGTCTTCATCAATGTGCATAGGGTCGTTTAGGTTTCTTCTGTTTTGTGGGTCGTCATACTTGGCGTATGGGTCCAAAGTTTGCTTCAAGACAAATTCTGGGTTCTTGTAATCGGCCAATTCTGGGTGGTCTGGGTCTGCTAACTGGATAGTTCTGCCATTGGTTTGGTCATAGATGGTGGTTTTGGTAGTGACTCCAGGGGCATATGTTCTTGTGAGCCCAAGTCTCGTTGGAGTGTTGATGATTGCTCTTCTGCTTGATGGCAACGCAAGCTTTGAAGATCTTAATCCTAATCTTGATATCATGCTTGACGGGTCGTGAATGTGATGGGACGTATAAGTGTAGATGGCTAGTAAGATTGAGGGTTGAAATATTTTTGTTTTGTCTGTGGGTTTCCTCTCTGTTTTCTCTGTGGGTGCAACCAGCCAATGATATTTATTGAGAAAAAAATTACTGTGGTCGTGTGCCGAGACCATAAATGTGATATGGAGAGCTTGGCTGATAGACACCATCGTGGGTTTAGCAGCTCAGTAGAGTATGCTAGAGCAAGGAAAAGATGTTAATGCTCGTGGTTGAGTTTCTCTTGATCAAATAATTCTTTTTTTATTATAGTTTGAAGATAATATACAAATTGAACTACTATGTAGAGTTCATTTTCCAAGTGAATAGTTATTCAAAGAACTCAAAAACTTCCCAATCTAGAATTTACTTCCCTATTCTGTAGATAATAATAAATATGAGTATCCTTATGCAATAAGTCAACGTCCACAATCTGGCGTCCCCTTTGTTGTTTTTTAATCGTGTTTAGGTGGTTGTTGTGGTTGACCAAATGGAATCTTGCTTACGGGAGATGCTTCTGAATCGGCAAAACCCAAGTATGCGCCATTTGTGTCGACACTCTTACCGATAAACTTAGCAAAGAAGGCAATTCCAAGGAACACTGGGATGAATGCAAATGCCACGCTCGAATTACGGATATTCCAGTATTCGTGGACTGGGGGAGGGTTCAAGTCGAATCCATATTTGTTGGTAAATGGTGCAGCTTCGCCTGTAGAAGCTTCAGCTGTGTGCTGGAATCTTTTGAAAATTATTCTACCGTAATTTCTCAGTGATCTGGCAAACATTGTGTGTGTATATCTATGGTTGAAGTAGGAAGTGGTTTGTTGTATTCAACTCGCTGCTTTTTTTTTCTTTCGCTATTTGAAAATTCAGATTGCAGAGGAGCCTATTAGAGAATGTGCACTTCTTGTGCAGGGTGCACGACCTGGTTCTGAACACGAGCAGTGCTGATGTATGGCAGAGTTGTTGTTGCAGGGGTGGTTAAGAAGTATAGGTAAGACGGTGTAATAAAAGGTATCATTGTATGAATTCTAACAGTCCTACAGTCCTCTCATTTTTGTATGAATTTAGTCGAGAATTTTTACCAAACTGTAAACTTGCCAGTCTTTACCAGACTCGTTGCCAAAGTGCTGCAAAAAATATCAACACTATCCAACTATTTGATGCATACAACCACAACAAGCATGGACTGCATTGGTTATTTTAGAATCTCACCCATTGATAACACTCGTATACACGTGTCGGTTGGAGCGACCTTAGGTAAGCATGGCACTGTCAAGCAATCTCCCGTCGACAATAGCATTTTGGTGCCGTTGCAGCCTCAACAAGTTTTGACAATTGGACGATCACGTACAAGCAATGTTCACATTAACAACCCAACAGTTTCCACGAGCCACGCTGTCATATGGTCAGTTCAGTTTGAAGAAGGGTCTACCCCGGTGGTATACGTTCACGACCAATCTAGGAATGGAATCATCCACAATGGAGTTGAGATGGGCAACGGGCACACAGCACTTTTGAACGACGCCGATACTGTTGAAATACAGACAGCCGCTACAATTATGGTCAGGTGTTTCAAAGAAGAGAATGTCTCTCAGGGTGAAATTAGTCGACCACTCGAGGATTGGGAAATCACCAACAAGTTGATTGGCACAGGCTCCTTTGGATCAGTCTTTGTTGCAAAGAAAACGGGATCATCCAAACTATTTGCTGTCAAGATTATTCAGAACAGCCATTCGTCGTACTTCCGTGAACACGAAGTGACTATCAATGAGTCCCGTTTATTAAGCAAGATCCAACACGTACGTAATTCATTGCATGGCTATGCCGCTCAGCTTTACTAACAACATATCAGCCTAACATTATCAGAGTCTACGACACTATAGTAAGAGATTCAAACATATTTATATTCCAGAATCTTGTTTGTGGTGGTGACTTGTTCTCCTACCTTGTGTGCGATGGCTACTTGAAAGGTATACCTGAAAAAGAAGCCATATTAATGGTATTTCAATTGATGAAGGCGTTACAGTTCTTGCATAGAAAGTTACAAATAATCCATCGTGATATCAAGCTAGATAATATATTGCTTGAGTTGCCGCTCCCACATTCCAAAATCTACTTGTGTGATTTCGGGATCGCCAAACACATTGGTTACAAGAGAACGAAAACATGCGTGGGGACGCTTGAATACAGCGCACCAGAAGTGTTCAAGTATGACTCCTCGGGCAAAAAGACTCTCACACCTTATGATTTCAGGTCTGATATGTGGTCCTTGGGTGTTGTTACCCATATATTGCTATCTGGGATTTCTCCATTCTACTCCGATAACAGGGACAGCATAATCGACGCAACGCGAGTTGGCAAACTTAATTTCGAGAAACCACAATTCCACAAAGTGAGCCAGGCGGCCAAATCATTTGTTAAGCGATTATTACAGTTGGATCCAGAAAACAGAATGGATGTCGAGGAATGCTTTGAACATGTGTGGATAAAGTTGAATCGACCAAAACTCGAGAAATTCTACCGCGAGAAAATCGAGTGAGCGGCGTGCGAGAAGAAGAGGAAAAATTTATGGCCAGAAGGCAGGATGTTAGCTTTTTGGTAATTCATCAACCACTTCATAATGTCATCATATCAAGGGTCAGGAGGATATAGATCGAGGGGGTACTCATCAGGTTACCAACCACGTGGAAGAGGTAGCAGCCGTGGAGGATACGGCAATTATAATAATAATGGCTATAGAGGAAGACCGCAGTCATCATCATCAGCGTCATCACATTCAGGAGGGTACGGTGGAGGCGGCAGCTATAGAGCCAGACAGAACTTGTATCAGCAGCATAGTGTTAACCTAAGACAAAATGAACTACAGTTGTGGATGGGTGATTTGGATCCTAATTGGACGGAGGAATGGATAACTGCGTTGTGGACAAAATTGGTGTCGAGACCACAACAAGTCAAGCTCATGAGAGACAAGTTGAACCCACTGAGAGCAAGTTATTGTTTTGTGACGTTCAGAGACCAGGAGTCTGTTGATTTAGCTATTCAAAGAAACGGCCAGAAAGTTCCCGACTCAGACAGGGTTTTCAAGTTGAACCACTCTGGAAAGCACACGACAACAAGACAAGACCATCATGGGGCATCAACACCCGACTATTCCATGTTTATCGGTGATTTAGCGCCAGAAGTGTCAGATGCAACCCTATTCAGCAAGTTCAATATGAAATACCCGAATCAGATAAAGCAAGCCAAGGTGATTGTGGATTTGAGCACGAAGAAAAGCAAAGGTTTTGGGTTTGTCAAATTCTTATCACCCGAAGTGATGAACAAAGCTCTCAAAGAGATGCAAGGGTACACAATAGGATCTAAAGCAATCCGCGTGGGATTGGCAGCAGGTTCTGGGTCAGATGCTTCGTCGCAGCCAATCACTAAATTTGACTATCACAAAATCCACCTCCAACAACAGCAACCACCATTGAACCAGTTCACGGACCCCAGCAATACAAGTTTGACCATCAAGGGTCTATCTTCAAGAGTCACTGAGTTCGAACTTGAACAGCATTTTATTGCCTTTGGCGACTTGGTGTACTGCCAGGTCTCCAACGATTTCCAAACAGGGTATGTCAAGTTCTATTTGAGATCTGCCGCGGAAACTGCAGTTTTGAACTTGCATGGGTATATTATTAATGATTGCCGGTTGCAGATATATTGGGGGAGTAGCATACTAGTTCAAGGGGGAGACACTAATTATGCTCCAAACACACTGGGAGAAGTCTACGATAGAGCCAAGAGGGCACCAACGCTATACGTGTCTGCCGACTACCCACACCAACGATTCGATAAGCTACTGAATAAAGAGATAGCTAGACTTTCACACCGTGTGTCTGGAAACACTCCTCTTTTGGCTAGCCAGATTGATGAATTGCATCTTAACCACAAAAGGCATAGAGAGAGCTTGCTAGAGGAAGCTTTGTATTAACTATCTAAATGTACGTCACGACCTTTACCAGGGCAATGTTCTTCTAAATCGTCTTTGTCGCTATAGTGGACACCACAGTACCAGCAGTAATTGTGACTACCTCTGAGATAATCTAGTAATCTAGACGACGACTCTTCCCGATCCTCTATCTCGGTCTCCTCCGTTGACTGCCAGCGGGCAAGAGCTCGAGACTTTGATTCTTTAGACTGCACTTTCTTCATCTCAGATTGACGTTGCATCGAATAAGCGTACGGTCGCCATAGCGTATCGATCTCTTCTAAATCTTTGCCATCCAAGAACTCATCGTATTGTCCACTCAACTCAAATGCCAACTTCATCATCCTCATAATCTCTCTCGACTCCACACGCTGTTTCTTACACGCTGTTAGTTTCAATTTCAAATTTTCAACCTCCTCCTCTTTGTACTCATAAGGCTTCACCTCTCCTCCAATACCACGCCGGCCCTGCCTGGCTGTGACTTTGACGGGTTCCTTGAGTGCGCTTTCAGATTGGCCCAATGAGCTTCCTACTTTATACCCCATTTTCTCCATAATGGAGAGTCCCATCGATTTGTGCTTTTCCAAGAAGAGGGACCTGTTTAGCTTGTTGTCATCAAACACGGGTCTGGATTTATCTGATGGCTCGTGTTCCTCTTCGTCTGCCACGAAGTTCATGTAATCTTCATCTGGTTCATCTGGTGGTTGGTGGACATCTGATTGATCGATGCTGGGAATCTTGAACTTCTTTTTAGGAGCAACTTCCTTTCTGGTAGGTTCTTCATCCGTGTCATCATCAGAATTCCCAAATACGTTTGTCTTTCTCTTCATTCATGGAATCTGCGGGTACTAGGAATGTTTCATGAGTTTGTTCCAAGAAGGCTCAGAGATTCCGAGTTTTTGTGTGGGAAGCTCAGAACTGCTCGACATTGTCGTTCGCGCGACATACGCGTCAGACGTTCTATTTTTTTTCTCTCTTACAACCAAAACAATCACAGATTTGGTTGATCTTGCTCTTTCAACTCCACTATCATTCTCCAAGTTTTGCAAGATGGTCACTAGAAACGAAAGTGAGAGCAGTTCATCAATCAAGTTTGATAAACCAATTATACCAACGGTTAAGGCGCCCATATCTAACAAGGAACTAATCAACAGACTCGTGTGCTTGCACGATGAATTATCAAACATCGATGATTCCAGTGTCGATTTATCCTCATACACTGCCAGTTTGGTTAATAAAAAGTTGTTGAGTCACTCAAGTGTGGGTGTTCAAGCTTACGTATGCTGTTGCATTTCTGATATTTTGCGTATTTTTGCTCCCAATGCTCCATATTCAGCACAGCAATTGTCGGATATTTTCAAGCTTTTCTTCAAACAGTTTGCAAGGTTGACCGACAAGAAAGACGACCCGTTTTACCAACAACACGTGTATTTATTGAAGAGATTGGCTGAAGCCAAGTCAACGATCTTGATTACCGATTTGCCCGATCTGGAAACGCTCATTGTCAGCATATTCAACACGTTCTACACCTTAGCCCTCAAGGGGTTTCCTTCGGAGTTGGAGACCATCATCACCGACATCTTGTCGGAAGTTTTGTCCGAAGCCGAAGTTGTGCCGCATGACGTGTTGCAGTTGCTATTGCAGAAGATTGCAAACCACGACCCTAGTAAGTTGTTGCTGAATAACATTTCCAGCCCCGAGTTCAATTTCTCATTAGCCATTTGCGAGAACAATATGGATAGAATGTCACGATTGGTGGCTCAGTACTTTTCGGAGATATTGTACGAAAGTACTAACACTATTGAAGAGGATTCGGAAAATGAATACGAGGATGCTGCTGCTGCTGCTGCTGCTGCTGCTCGCAAAGCAAAAGCTAGTGGTTTATCGAAAGCAATGGAAGTCTTGAAAAAGGTACACCATTTATCTATCCAGTTATGGAAGTACATCCCTTCTGTCTTGTCATCCGTTATGGCGCTTATTGACGACGAGTTGAATGCCGACGATGACAAAGTTAGAATCCTTGCAACAGTCACGATTGGCCAGATGTTGGGAGCGCCAACTTATCCATCTGTTTCCACGAAGGTCAACTTCTTCATTACCCATAAACAAGTGTGGAATAACTGGTTAAAGAAAACAGCTGACGTGTCTGCCAGTGTTCGAAGCAAATGGGTGCAACAGTTGCCAGGCATAATCTCGTCCAACACAAACCTTACAACAGAAATCAATCTGATGTTGTCAACTTGCTTGCATAAATGTTTGGTTGATACTGATGAAAGAGTTAGGGAAGCTGCTACCGTGGCTATCAATGAAATCCCATACCATCAGTTTGTCACCAAGCTTGCTACGCCAGAAATTATGAAGACCTTATTTCAGTTGATTAGAGAAAAACACAGTGGTATCAGGCAGACTTCTGTTGAGATATTGAGTAGCACTTATTCCAAGAACATGAAAACTGAGAGTACGGCAGATGTTTTGGAGCAATTGCAGACGTTGATTACCGGCATCCCTAATCAACTTCTATCACTAGTGTACATCAACAACAAGAATATTACGTCGTTGGTTGATGTATCTGTTTTTGGCACTTTGCTAGAGGTGTCGGAACCAAACACAAACAAGCGTGTCGAAAGGTTGGTGCGATTCTACAGTGGGTTAGATGACAAAGGAGTAGAAGCCTTTGTTGCTATCAACAAGAGACAACAGCAGTTGTCGAAAGTGCTACTCACCTTTATTGAATTTGCTGAAGAGTACAACAGGGGAAGCACATCAGAAGACAAAGAAAATGGTTCTGCCGACGATCAGAAGGAAATCATCTTGAAGCTTGACAAAATTATCGACTGGATCTGTGTTTCATTTCCTGATGGTTTGAACACTGCATCGTGCTTGGAAAGATTCTACAAGTTGAATCGTATCAGATTCTTCAATTTGGTCAAAGTTTGTATTTCATCGGATTCAGACTTCAACACCATCAGGAATTCCATGAAAGAGTTGCTTAACAAATTGGGTGACGCAAAGAATATTCGTTTGGAAAATGAGAAATTTGGTATTACAACCACCGAAATGTGTGAAAATTTCAAGCTTTTGTTGTTGAGAGCTTCACCTTTGATTTACAATCGTTCAAACATTGAAGATTTGATCAACTACTCAAAAGATAGCGCAAACGAGTACTATACCGCAGCCAATGCCTTGCTCGAGCAAATTTCATCAATAATCCCCGATGTGTTTAAATCCCACTTGAGATCATTAACAAACTTGGTGGTGGACCAGCGTGATCAGATTGCCAACAAGTCCAATGCATTAAAGACCATTTACCATTTTGTCAAAAAGTATCCCGATTCATTCCCAAAAGAGATTTCTTTCATGGAAGCATTGAAGAAGTTGGCCACTAAAGGCAGCTCTTCAGAAGCAAAGTATGCCATCAAAACCATTGGATTAAGTGACAAGAAAGAGGTTGCATGCTCTGGCATTGTCAAGTCCATCTACCCTTTGACAGTTGATGATGACAAGTTTGCTACTCATTTGAGCTGCATTGCAGAGATATTTGTCGTCGACAGATTAGCCATTCTGGATATGGAGAATGAATTGACACCGTTGCTCATTAAGAAAGTTTTATTGAGTAACAGGGGCATTGACCGTGATAGCATTGAAGGAAACGAATGGACCAGTAACGACGATGTGGAGAAATACCCTTGTCTCAACGAGAAGCTAATTGCAATTAGATTGTTGGTAAACAACCTAAAGAGTTTGGACAAGGAGAATATGTCTGATGATGCTATAGAAGAAGCCAAACAGAAGGCATTGCCAGTGATTAAGCTTTTAATGTCGTTGATTGGTAATAACGGAGAGATTATCAACAAGAAGGATAAAAGCTGGCCCACGCCAGATTCCTACAAACTGAGATTGCGATTAGCAGCAGGGTTGTACATGTTGAAATTGGCCAAGATACCCATCTACAGCGAGACCATGTTGCTGGCTAGTATCAGAAGATTGACATTCTTGGTCAACAATGAAAATTATCACGTGAGAGCAGGATTCGTTAAGAGTTTACAAAAGAAGTTGTACAATGAGCTGATTTCAGAAAAGTTTTTGGCAATCGTCTTCTTCAGTGCTTTGGAACAGAATCAAGAGTTGAAAAACGACGTGACTATGTGGATTACTGCTATGTTTAAGCGTCTGGAGTCCAAGAGGGACATAAAGTTTGAAAAGACTTTGGTCAGGCTAATCCACACGCTTGCACATCATGAGCAATTTTTGGAGATTATCAAGGACGGCAATGACGAGAGCAAACTTGCCGCCTTCAACTACGCTTCTAGATTTTTGATCTTTTACGTCCAGTTAATAGCTACTCAGGATAACATTTCATTGTTGTACTATTTTGCAAGCAGAGTCAAGCAGCACAGGGATGCTACCATAGCGACAGCTGACTACGAAGCCGAGGAGCCAACGCAACAGATATTGAATTTGTACCGAGTGGCTGAATTGGCTCAATTGGTGATAAAGACCTTTGCTGATGGCAAAAACTGGCCAATGCAAACATGGCCGGGAAAGATCAGTTTACCGCTGGATATCTTTGCGCCAATGGCGTCATCAAAAGAGGCGCAATGGGTCGTTACTCAGATATTCATCCCAGAAGCACAGCAAGTGGAGTTGGCAAACACCATCAATAAGAGACTACGTAATGTCTCTAGTGTCAAGAAGACCGGCGAGTCTGCTAAACCTCGCCAGAAGAGAACTAAACCTGCCGGTGCGCGGAGTCTGGTGAAGAAGAAGAAGGCTAAGATTGTCAAAGAAAAGGTTAATACCGAACCAACAAGAAAAAGTGCCAGATCAACAAGCAAAGTGAGTTATAAAGATCAGCTTGAATCTGACGAGGAAGAGGAAGTAGAGTTGGATGATGATTTGAGTGATAGCGATGAATTTGATGTGTGATTTGCGAGCGGCAAATCCTGTATAATTGTGTATAATAAGAATATATCGAAATTGGTGTTTTTTTGATTAGCGCTCCATTTCTTTCAAAGATTCTATTCTGCCTGTTTTGACCCAATCCTCACCTAAAATTCTCAATCTTGCAGCGGACGGGAGCTTCCTGTTAGCCACGACGTCCGTCAATGCTGTCACTATGACGTACATCAACTTCTCACTTTGCTTGCCGTATGCCGCTACAAACTGCGCAGCACAGGCTTCCCACCAGTTACCTAAAATGGCAAAGTGGACATTGGACAACAACAGCTGGTTCAAGTTCGCAATTCTGGCCAAGAATGTCCACGACGCAGCCATCGAATACAACGGCAACTTAAGATTGTAATCAGTTAACCGAGTCATCACGGCCCACACCGTTGTTATACCTCCCATTCTCTCATCGTACTTGGCATCGTCTTCCCATTTGTTGTCCGTCGTTCGCTTCCACCCCATTCTCTTTCTTCCTTCCTCGGAGTCAATGGCACAGGTATAGCCGATTATGTAAGGACATTTCTTAATGAATCTTGCATCGAGGTAGTACGCAAACTCTTGAAACTCGTGCAATATGGTGTATGCTAAGTGAGCCAACGGAAGCGCCGAATTCGGACGAACAATGACTTCTGTCTCCGCTTGATCTATAATTGCTTTGGCTACAAAATTCAACGTCCAATTGAACACTAACGCGTCCACTTTTGTTGCCTTGATGAGATCCACAACTTCTGCCCCTATTCTACGCAATTGTGAAATGGAGTTTGACAACTGACCAAATTTTGGATTGATCTTTCTTTTATGCTGATTAACTGATTTCTTGAGGTCCTTGTTTTCATTGAGCTTGAGGACAGTATTGTTTTTGATGTCGAGTATGTCCTGCTTATACTTTAGGAACTCCTTTTCTATCCTCGATGCGTTTGTGGTTGCCAAGTTAGACATTTCCTCTTTCTTCTTTTGTTCAAGCTCTTCCTTCTCTCGTTTAGCCTTCAATTCTTCTTGTTTCTTGGCTTCTTCTTCTGCTTCCTTACGCTTTCTCTCTTCTTCTGCTTTGCGGTCACGCTCTTCTTGCTCCTTGCGTTTGCGCTCCTCTTCAGCACGTCGTCTTTCTTCATCCTCCTTGCGTTTACGTTCTTCCTCTTCTCTCCGCTTCCTTTCTTCCTCCTCTCGGCGTATTCTCTCTGCCTCCAATCGGCGACGTTCTTTCTCTCGACGTATCACGTCTTCGACTTCATTACTCTGTAGCTGTAGTTTGGATTCGAAATTCTCCGCCAAATAGGAAATGTTTGCATCAGCCAACGCGTAATGTGCACTGATCTTCAAGTTCAACACACCACGTCTACCCAACATCTCCTGCTCTTTCAGTTCAATTAATGCAGATGTACTACTTTCAATGTTTCGGCAAACCTCCTGGAAAACTTTTTCTGATTCACTCCGGGCAACTGGTTTTGGTTCAGCTTTGATCAATGATAGCGACACTGGTTCAGGTGTTATATCAACGGCCACTTCAAAATCATCCGGTAACCCATATCTCATCTTGATTACCACTGTCAAACAAATGTAAGGTATTGTGTTTGCAAACGGGTACAGACGTGAAGAATAGAGGACAGAGAAAAAAACAACCTCTCCAACATCACCAAATAATTCGTCCGTGCACGACTCCCGTTGGTTCGCACTATACTGAACGGTTGATGAAAAATTTTCTGCCAGATATCAGAGAGCCACCTTGAACCCCCCAACGACGACCAAGGCAAGATGAACAGACAATTCATTCGTTCATTTGCGCAATCCAGCGCGGTATTGAAACCGGGTTACTCCACCGTCCACCCAGTGCATCATTTGGTGAAAGTCGAGAAGACCCGATTGAAACCAGGCTACCAAGAAGTCTTGATCCCCAAAGATGATATCAGATCCAACAAGTTCAAGCCAACCGAAGTCGCTCAGGACAGAGTGAGAGAACACTACGAGAATGCTTTGGCTTCTGATTTGATGTTGAACTTGTATCGTCACGATGCCAAGGTTATTGTCGGGAACAAGAAGCGTTCCTGGGGTACCGATTCTCCATACAAGTTATACCGTCAGTTGCGTAAACCTGTCGGAACCACAAGACCAACAAAGAACGTCTACCCAATAAAACATACAAATATTCCAAAATTAGAAAGTGTTGTCATCCATGCATACGATAAAGCAGCATTGTTTTTGCCACACCTGAACATCAGAACGAGATTGCAACTAGCTATCTTGTCAAACGTCAAGCCAAAGATTATCTATGGTAGGTCCAACATCTTGCCTTGGAAGGCTAGAGTTGGTAGAGCTTGTGGTGCCAAGGTGGAGTTATTCGACAGAGACATGTCCCAATTTATCACTACTTTGACCGAAATGGTCTTACCTAGAATTAGAACTTTCACAGGGATCCCAATAACTTCGGGTGACAAGAATGGTAATATTACTATGGGTTTGAACCCAGACGACTGTAAGTATTTCCCAGAGTTTGAGCATTTCCAAGAATTGTTCCCAAGATTGAATGGTATGCATATTACGTTCAAAACTACTGCACAAACTGACGCCCAGGCCAAGACTTTGCTCAGTTGTTACGGTTTTCCCTTTGCCAAAACTAAGTAGTTGTATATATTTACGTATTACCAACCATTTAATGCAATGTAAATAGTGTTCCAGTTGTTTTCAGATGCGTCTGTGTGCCGCCGCAGGTGTACGCGAAACCAAAAAAAAGTTCGTGATTGATTCCAAACCACTGTTTCAAAACACGTAAATAGCAGGCGTTACGATCCACCCAATGTCGACGAGCCAGACTACTATCACCTCGGTCATTCATGAATACGAGGTATTATACACGTCGCGACTAACTCAAAAGTCCAAAAACTGGAACGACGGGAAACTAAAGTTTTACGAGTTTAACAGAAAGATTGAAATCCATAACGAAGACGGGAATCTAGTAGCCTCGGATTTTTACAAGACCAAACCCATCGAGAACATATTGGCGAATCTACTATGTGATGATAATGAATTCAAACTACCAAATGCCAATTTTCTTGTCCAGGTCCAAGGAAAGCTACGTGACTTTGAGAGAGAAGTGAATCTTAGAGTGAAGAGTGATGATAGCCAGGGTAGTCAGAAAACAGGAAGTCTAGGAATCAAGCGGAGAATGACTCAGGACCCGTTTTCTATGGCCGTGGCGAAACCAGCGGTTAGTATCCAGACACCAAAGAGAAGAGTGGTGAATGCAAGAACTTTGGTGATAAAAGACGTACCCACTCCTCCCCTTCAACCAGCCAAGAGGCCAGTACACGCCACTCCAAAAGTGATCAAAGTTATCAATGAGAACTCCACTAAGCCAGTGAGCGAGGAATTAGCACTACCAACTCCAAAACGAAGTATTGGGCTCCCACGAACGTCGACACCAGCTGCAAATAAGCCTCAAGCAAAGCGTCTACCACTATCGTCAAGGCTGGCCAACAAGCCAAGTGCTGCGAAGTTGCAAAAGTCCCAAGTCCACAAAGCAGTGCCACGTAGTCTAATAGAGCAAGTTGACCACAGAATAGCAAAGAGGTCATCGGTCAGAATACTACCCAGAACTGCTACCCACTATCAGCACTTGTACACACCAACAAGTCAAATTGAGTCATATCAATTTAGAGAACCCAATCCGGGAAATTTGGTTGCGAACGAAGTACCAGCCGTGGAATCTGCTAACAAAAAGCAAGACAAGCCAGTCAAGGAGATATATCTCGAGGAACCACGACCGAAGGTTGTCGAACCACTAACCGAGAATATCGCAATAGATGAAATTGAAGAAGAGGATGACTACCGAATACGCATCGTTGAAGGTGATGAGGATGAAGAAATTGTGGTAGATGAAATTGAAGAACAGGAGGATCCGGAACCTTTGAACTACGACGCCGACCGTGATGCATCACAAGAAGATGTCGATTACGAACCGCTGGATTCTTCAAGCGAGAGAAGTGAACCAGTACAGCCATCGCAACTAAAAGCTATCAAGCGAAAATCAACCTCCAAGCTGAAAGAACCGACTAAATCATCGGATAGTGAGTGCGTCATATCTGATTCTCCAGATGTGCCTGATATCCCCTTGAAGCAAGAGAAACCGTTCCAGATATCCAACAAAACAGTCAATGATGCAGATATGATCTACGACCTATCCGAAATGGAACAAGACGAAAAGTTTGACGCCATGTTGGAAGAAATGAGGAAAGGTCAACTGGCATTGGGCGACATCACAAACAGACGAACCAAAGCTAGCAAGGGCTACAATGTCTCTGCTGAGTTCGACCTATCTACAGATTCCGAAATGGAAGAAATTTAATGTATATCTTGAATAAACTCTAGTCCCCCTTATATATAGCAAGGCAACCCACGCAACCCACTCATTTTGTCAACTTTCTTTGATATTCAGCAATCTTTTCCAACTGTCGGGCCTCCGTTCTCTGTTCTTTAGCAATCAATATAGGCACCAAGTTAGACGTGAAGATCTTAATTGCCGGGAAGGACGAAATCATTCCGTTGATGGCGTTCACAGCAGGGAGGTTCATCATTCTAGCGAGGAATCCCTGGGCTGGGAGTTCGGTATAGGACGTCTGGGATGGCTGCTTGGCGTTAGCACTATCGCTGTTTTCTAGTATGGTTATCGAGTTAGTTGAGATCTCTCTGATCGATTGGGGAATGATAAATGTAGCAGACATGGATAGGGAGCTTTCTGAATATAGGGAAGGTCCTGCAAATTACAAAAAAGAGAGAAGCCCGGGAAAAGTTTTGGTGTCTTTATAGGTTTGCGAGAAAAGGCTGCAAAATTTTAGAATGCTGGGATAGCGAGACACCAACAACAACAATGATTCCATGCTGCTTTCTCCTATTGAGTCTCCTAGAATTAGTGTGTTGTCTACCTGACCAATCTCAATCATGTATCACTAACGAGAAGATCCCATTCACGGGCTACAAAGTCGAGTACCAGCTCAACCTCCAGAACTTCCACGGCGAGTACCATTTGCTCTACTGCAACGATAACAAACTTCTCTACGACCGGAACCTCAACGAGACCATTCCCTGGACGATCCCGATCAACTTCAGCACGTCTGCCGCGGAGCACTCCAACACATTCATCCTCGCCAGAAGGAAGTCGTTTGCACTCCGGAGTCTCCCCATATTCATGCCGAACACGCTAATTGGGTCCTTGTACTACGGCGACGACTTGGACAACATCCAGTTCAAGCCCTTGAACAAGTCGTCCGTGTTGAAAAGCATCCCGTTGATGGCGTCCAACATCTTCAGAAACTGGGTCGAGTTAGATTACAAGTTGAACTTGATATACCATGTGCCGATCCTAACGACACCGAGCGTGGACTCGAAGCGGTTCAACTTTGGGTTCTTTGAGAGCAACAAGTTGGAGAATAACTGGGATAAGTATATATCAGCCCTGGAGGACTATAGTTATAACTATGATTCGAGGGTGATGATGAGACAGATGGTGGATAAGGCGCTAGAGCACGTGAACTTCTTGATCAACACAAGCAAGCTACTAAGGTGGAAGTTTGACAGCGCAGACATCAAGAAAAACAATGTCGGTGCCAAGCTATGGTGGAAGGTCATTTTGCTATCTAAGGTCTTGAAAGAGGATATGTTTGCGAGTATGGTCGAGAAGTTCGACACGGTATTCAAGTATTAAGCAACGTTGTATTAAAATTTTGTTTATATCATTGTTTTATTAATCACTCAAGCAACTGTCGTAACCAACGGCTAACGTCATGCCAATAACAAGATCAAACATACCTCTATTATCGATGCCGCCAAAAGTTTCATCATCTTCATAAATCGTTATCCAGCCAAGCTTGTTTTCGTCCGGCAAATCATCGCTCGTGTTTTTCACATAGTACAACCCATCGCTTCCTTGGTAAAACTTGCTGGTTTCAGTACCGTAGTCATCATGGACACCGTCAAGATACGGACCTTGGAAATCACTATGGTTCTTCACACTTTGGATCATACGCTTCCTCATCTTGTTCTCATACGGTCTAAACATGGACAAAACCGGTGGGAAACTCTTTCCGTAGTCGTGACCGTAGATGTACTTCGGTTCGTATTCTTTATACTTGACACTTTGACAATCTGGAGGCACAAAGTTTTGGTGGAAGTAGATGTTTCTCTTCCCAATGAACTTGAACTCATCTTCAGGTTGTCCTTGGTGTGGGCTGTCATAGTACGTAGAAATCTTGTCCCTGATTTTCTTCACTCCGTTAGCTCTGATCCTAGGGATCGAACCGATATTCCATGGGACACCGTGCAAATCACGCACTTCGTAATTTTTGAAACAGCCTGGGTTCTTGGATCGGAGACCGTCGTATGGGAAGTAATTCTCTTCAATCATTTCCTTGTGTGAAATACCGTGGTAGAAAGTCGTATCCTTGAACTTCATGATTGTACCCTGGTTCAAGAAATTCTGTCTTGGTGTACTGAAAGTGAAAAACCCACCTTCGTTTTGCGACTTCTTGGTGATCACCATGTATGGCTCCTCGGAGTCATCTTTCATGGCGCTCGAATCCTTAAAGATTAGACTGTACCCAGATCCCGGTGCGGGTGTAGATGCGGCTGGATCATTGCTCACGACCTCGATGAAATATCCCGGTGCGTTTCTGCAGTACATGTGCTTCATGCCTGGATTGGTCGTCAAGTACAAGTCCTTACCAATCTTCAAGATGTGGTATTTCCAAAAGGGCGAGTCTGGAGAAGCCATGAATGCTGATGAACTGATTATTGGTGATTGTGTGGATGTTGATATGCTTTGGTGTTTGCTTGTGTATGAGTACTGGGGGGATTTAGGGGGTACTGGAGGTGGTGGAGAAAACGAGTTCTGTGGTGATGTATTGGGACTGGTTCTAGAGGTAGTCGCTGTTTGAGCTGTGAATGTGGATTGTTGATCCTCGACTTTGGATTGCTGTGTAAAATATGTGTAATCCTCGTGCTTGGGTAAATCTGGCAACACACTTGTTTTAAAGGTGTTGTTAGACGACGATTTCTTGAGCGTGGACGAACTGGCGGACTTTTTGAGCCTGCTGGAGAACTTCTTGAATGATCGTTTGAGGGAGCGGGAGTTGGGTAAGCTTCCTTCTTGTGATGGTGAGTCGTTTTCTATGGATGATTGGTATTCAAATGGGTCTTCGAGTTGTGACGCTGAAGTAGAAGCTCTCGTGTTGACTTTGCTGAGAAAGGTTTCCTGGTGTGGCGAAGTGAGCGGAGTGTGGAAGAAAAATTCGTCTGCCAGGAGAGGGTCATTTTTTTCAGGGGTGGGCCGTGGCGGTAGCTCAGGGTCTATAATCGTGGTAGCTCGCGACGCGGAGGCACCTTCCAAGTTGGGACTAGGCAAGCATTCTTTCTGTGCTTCTGGTGTAAATGGGGAATTATGGGCAGGTAGGTGGAATCGAGGTGCTGTGGGGGTTATCATTTGGTCATTGAGGGAGCTGTCTTCTTCTTGGTCAATTCTCTTCAATGCTGTGGGTTTGGTGAGGTCCTCGGTTTCTCCTAGCGGTAGGTACAACTCCACCTCTCTTTTGTTAGTTGTGCCCACGGACCGAATGCTTGAAGGGTCGTAGACCTTGTGTCTCTGAAGTAACCGCTCTCTATACTCACTCAATGGGATATCGCCATTGGAGGACCAAGAACTGACGGTTTCAAAAGTCGATGTTTCAAACGAGGATGCGCCATCTTCGGCTGCAGAAAAGGGCGGAGGCAAGGGTAGTGCTTTGGTTTTGTAGCTAGTCATAGTGCCTATCTCATCACGTAACATGGTTATATATAAGTATCACAACACGGTGGTTAACCGTCCCTTTTAAATAGAAAGATTTCAAGAAAAGGGGAAACAAAGAAAATAAAACAAAAACCAGATGCATGGGAAAATAGTCGATATTTAAATATAGGGCCAGGAGAGAAAATACCAGATTATCCTTGCCCCCTCTGGGAGAGTTGCATTACGAGTAGCACAAAAGGTTTGGCCGTCGGTTATGATAGTCAATCCTGTACCAGGCTAAATTTCAGTGTTACACAACTCGACGGAACTCAAAATAAACCCACCTTTGTTACCCCTGTTCATTGTTTAGTTGTGTTACTAACGCACAAAATTAGCTATCGCCACATGACAATGCAGACCCACGGGAGACAATCAGTGGAGCTATTGTGGGAGGGAGAAGCAGCGTGGATCAAAACAATAGGAAGCACAGTGAAATAGAAGCAGCTATTTCCTTCTCTGTAGACACAGAAAATCGTAAAGCATGAAAGCTTAATACAAAAATAATACATATGTTTTGGTTTTGTAATGGTTTTCCCATGCTGTTTAACTAACCCTGCATTGCAAAAACAAAAAAAAACGAACGGAATTTTACACGCAAAAGCACCCGGAAGCTGTTAGGCGTCCGCATCGATGCACTGGAACAGCCTGGAAATGGATGATTGGGGCGAATGATGTATCGTCTAAACGAGACTCCAAAATCAAAACAAGGCAAACACGACACTGCATTTGGCCAGATTCAAGCTAGCCCGACACACATTGGACTGGAAACTAAATAAAGAAAATACCACAACAATGCAAAAAATCTTAGGCCCGTCAACTGGTAGCACGCAACATTGTTTTTTTCTTTTTCCTTTTCTTTTTTTTTTGTTTTCTGACTTTCGCAGGATTGGAGTTTTTTAGATACAGCATGTAACACATGCATGGAAAATAAGCATCCCATGTCCAGGAGCTATCTCAAGACCATACAGCTGAGGATTCCCGATTTGTACAAAATGGATATAGCCAACACAGCGGGACCTACTAAAAATAACTTTATTTCTCTTCGCCCCCTTTTCCCTAACTTGGGCAAATTGCACTCTATGCGATGATCATCAGTCACATCTTGCGTAGTGGTTTCTCTGTCTGTCCACAGCTCTTTGAAAATCTGTCGAATGATGTACGACACTGTTTCAGGTCTTTTCTTTTTTTGCCATGGTCGTTATTTTTTCCTAGGAGCATAAGTTTCGACAACCCTGTTTCAGCGGAGAATTTAACATATTTTATTTCGCTTCTGAGAAGCAGGGTTCGTTTTTCCCTCCCCTCCCGCTAACCGACAGACAGATTCGTAGATTTCCTAACACGATGGTGGGTGTTGTGGGTGATGGGTCACGTTGTTTTACAGAAATATTTTACAGTTCAGGCAGGGTGGCACATATAGAATTTCATGCATATGCAGGTAGCCTCTAAGTTTGCTTACGGATTGGGAAATACACAACAATAGGCGCGAGGGTCAAAGCTTAACACTCACCACGTAAGTTCTAGACCAGAAGGGGAAACGAGCAAGACTGGCAACGAACCAGTTCGTTTCTCGTAGTGGCAGTTTCCATGATGCACCAGGCGCGTCGCGTGTGCGTTGGGGGACCTAAACCATGCGCAACTAATAATTAGTCTTTACCTAATTGACCCGGTGATCTGTAGATCTTTACCTCATTGAAAATCATATATCCCTTTCAGCTGATGCGCTGACTAAGTATCTGACCAACCCACCTAACCCAAAAAAAACATATAAGGATCAAGGGTGAGAGGGGGCGCTGTCGGTTGGTCCATGTTGCATCGATATGACGATAGACGAGAGTAGGGGTTCAGGTTGGGAGGGTACGTACTGGCTCGGGTATAAAAACTTGTTCAGGCTGGTAGGGTGTTGCCATCTGTGTGGTTGAATTATAAATTTTCAACCAAAGCCTAATGAGTTGAGGTCCGACTTTGGCAACAAAAAGTTTAGTTTCCGCGTGCGTCCACACACACACCCTAAAGGCGATAAGCACGTCAGTGCTGCTTGTTAAGTCCGTTTTCCGCGACGATAGTTTGAGCAATACACAGACGCTTAGATTACGCTTCGTTTCCCTTGTGATTGCAATATGCTCTTTCCTTATACTTACAACTGCACAATTGACTTGTGTTGGACAATCAAAAAAAAGAACAAAATCAACTCTGCTGATAATACAATACTTAAAGTTAGCTTCTTTCTTTCTTCGCGCTGCTCATTGTGGTAAATTAGTGTCTAAAAAACACTATACCCTTGACTGATAACAATGGTTTTGCTGAAAAAGAACTGATAAAGAAAGTCGACGAACGAAGAAAAAAACAAGCTTCTTGAGAGATAACAGTCACCAAGGCAGTTCTTTGCTGAGTTGCAATTGGGAAGCAAAGAAAAAGTGTATCCCCTTTCATATTTTCCCGGTGGGTGCCAGGACCATCGATAATTTCATCTAGATTTTGCACCCAATCTAAAGGAAACTAAAAAAACAGGAAAAATCGAAGACGTGTCGTGCTTTATTATCTCCCATTGATGATGCAGAATTACAGCGGAGATTAGAAATGCACTATCACACACACACAGCGCGGTTGATTATAATTAAGACGCGTGGAACTGATTGCTCTATTGTGTGCTTGATTTGGAGGATTCCCTTTTGTGTGGCATTGACTTAGTGTGATTTCCTTCTTTGTTCTTTCCCACACAATACAGGGCAAGCTTTATCATTAAATTGAACTTTTTGCTTGAGTCAGAACAATCGCATGAACTAAAAAGAGGTGATTTTTTCACGCTTCGTTCATCAACACTTTTTCTGAGCTGATATTGCAGTTTTCTTTATTCTTGAAAATTTCAGTCTGCACAATGCACTATTTAGACATGCAATTTGCACTCTGCTGCCCACCACACCACCATCTACTCCTCCTTTCCCATGGCCACAAAACCAATAGCAACTCAAGCGGTCCTAGGCCATCCGTCGTCTCGTCTCGTCGCCGTTCCATCCTCTCTTTCCCCGCGAGTCTCTAACGACGGTCTCGAACGCAACACGTCTCTCACCAACTGAACACAGAAAATTTTTCCTGGTAGGATTAATCACGGTTTTTTAGAGATTACACACAAAGGAAGAAAAGAGTTTTTGGCTTTGCTTGCTTTATCTTATTTTTCTCCATCTCTTGAACGACCTGGCCCCCTTTCCCCTATTTGGACCCTAGAGCACTACACACTTAAATACCACCCAGATGTCCGATACGGTTGTTGATCTTGAAGAAAACAACCCATTATTGCCTCCCTCACAAAGGGACAATGAGGAGTATGAAGGCTCAATCTATGGTGAGGGCATCTTCTGCCCCAACTCCCGTCAAATTTTCAGAATCTGCACCAACTTGAAATTGTTAATTGACAAAATCATTCCCATTTGCTTCAAGGAAGACGAAATCACCTCCCCGGATTCGACAATCTTGAACGCAGCCGTCATTCAATTGGTCTACAAGGCTGCCGGTGGGAAAGGAGATGGCAAGGAAGGAACGTCTTCTCGCAAGTACCGCGCGGCGTTAGTCTTTTGTTTATTAAAAGTCTGTGACTGGTACTGGCAGCAGTGTGAGTTCGAGTTGTCCGACAATGAATTGTACTCCTTGAGGGCATTGACTGCGCAGACACTTGCTGCTACCATCATTGAACGTGAGACCGACGACAAGTTCTTGTTCTTGAGCATGTTGTGTCATAGGTATGTCATTTGTGTCAATGGTGTTGACTCCACCCCCGTCAGTGCTTTGGAAATGGCGGTTGACATGCACTCAACCATTGTCATTGGGTCTTCTGGGTACCAGAGGTGTATCAAGTGGTTGTGGAGAGGCTGGATCGTGCAGTCTTCAACTGACCCCCATTCCTATGTTTTGTACAAAGGTATTTCTTCCCAGTCTATCAGAACCCATTTTGATCCTGCCAGAGTAAAGTCGCCAATTTACCAGAACATGTTGGAGATTGTTTTGAGTATCATCTACTTGATTGTGTTTTCCATCGTCATCAACACCCACACATCTACCAGTGAAGGCATCGACGCTTTCGAAGTCATCCTCTACTTGTTCACTATCAGTTACATCTACGACGAGATTGTCAAGCTCTATCACGTGGGTTGGAACTATTTGGGATTCTGGAACGTTTTCAACGATCTCATGTACACAATCATAGGTTCTGCGTTTGTCTTTAGAATGTTTAGTGTTACGTCTCATGGAACTACTAGAATGAGATACGACGAAATCTCCTACAGAATCCTAGCATGTGCTTCCCCATTGATGTGGTCAAGATTGTTGTTGTTCTTGGACGCCTACAAGTTCGTTGGGGCCATGATTGTTGTATTGAAGGTCATGATGAAGGAGTCCATCTTGTTCTTCTTCTTGTTGGCTGTTGTCATTATTGGGTTCTTGCAAGGGTTCATTGGGCTTGACTCCTCGGACGGTAAGAATGAAGCCACGAAAAGAATCTTAATCTCATTAGTCAAAGCAGTGATTGGAGGCTCTTCCTTTGACGATATGGGTAAATTGGTTCCACCTTATGCGTCAGTGTTGTACTACTTGTACTCGTTCATGTTGACAGTCATTTTGATGAACATCTTGATTGCTTTGTACTCCACTGCATATGCCGCAATTGTTGAAAACGCCACCGACGAGTACTTTGCCTTGGTTGCACAGAAAACGTTGAGATACGTGAGAGCTCCTGACCAGAACTTGTACGTACCGCCATTCAACTTGATTGAAGTTATCATAACGCCATTTGGGTGGATTTTACCAGAGTCCAAATGGAGAGATTTCAACTACTATGTTATGTTGGTGATCTACGCACCATTGCTTGCATATATAACTTCCGATGAGTTGGTTAACGCCAGAAGAATACAGTACAATAGATTTAAAGGGTTGCCTGATGACGCCAACGAAGTCGACACAGAATGGGATTTGACTGATGGGTTCGATGACTCCACCGAGGGCGATGACCACATGGAAACGATAAGAGAAAGAGACAGCGAAATCAACGAACAATTGAGAATCCAAAGAGCTGGCGAGCACCAGGACCCTGAGTTCATGATCAACATTCGAGAATTCAACAAAGAAGTTGACAAGACCGTTAAACCAGTCAATGCAGCCAACAAAATGGGAGTCAACTGGCAGATTTATGAAGTCATTGAAAGAATCGACAAGTTGACAGAATTGTTGGAGGTTGTTGTTGCGGAGAACAAGGAGTTGAAGAAGAAACTTGAAAGTAAGTGAGGAGCAGTGGCTGTCTGCCCACCTTCCATTTCGACTGCAATTTCCCTGTTTTTTTTTGTAGCAGCCGCTATATGTGGAGAAATTTAACGACAGTTTGCATATAAGAGTTTTTGTAGGAACTGCACGACTTCTCATTATTTTATTTCTCGCTGCGCATTTTTTTTTCTTGAGGTTTAATCAAATCCCACCCACCGTATTGGTTATTACCAGAGATCACAAAGAGAGAGGTAAGGGAGAGGTATGAGGTGGACGGAGTGATAGTTATGATCCATGGAAGTGAGGCTATGATAGTTGTAGGAGTGCTGTCGTGGCCAGAGACTCTTGTTTGTGGGAGACGCCATTTAGATGTACTTTGTAACAGCCATGATCTTTCTTTTTTTTTTCTACTGTCTGGGTGGGATTTGGTTTGTCAGAGAAACATCAAGGTGCATTAATTAGGCGACACTCAGAATTGACAAACCGTGTTGGCCCAAAACCCAAATGAGCCATCTCTGGATAGTCGTTTGCCTCTCGAGTAGAGCTCCGAGAGACTGGTCAAGAACTGCTAATTAGACCTTGAGAGAGTTGCGTGTTTCTCTTTTTCTTACGACTGGCCAGACAACCAGACCTTTATTTTAAGGGAAAAACAGTGCTGTGTGAGTGTATGGTACAGACAGTGTGTGTGTGTGAGAGGAAGAAAAATTTTAACTTCAACACCCAAAAAATACCACATACAAAGTACTAAACAGCAGAGAAAAACTCACTCAAGACAACCTTTTCCCTTAGGAGACAACAACAACAACAACAACAATCCCGGTCAACTTTTGAAGTCAGTGAACAACAAGAAGTAGCGAAGATACCATCAGACACAAGTAACAGTGAATTCTAGATCAAAGATTATAGTACAGTTTATTCCTTGTGGGTCCTTCCTTTTTTTCTGAGAGTTACTGAGTAAAGCAACAGGGTTAAGAAAAAGAACACACAGCCAACAGCAGAAGAGAGCCAATGTCAGATATAATGGATAGAGTGGAGAATTCGCCGACGAAATTCAAGTTGGGTGATAATATTCATTTCGAAATCTCATCTTCGGGCCAGAAAATGAGGATATCTCAGGATCAAGCGAAACAGAGACCCCAGGCGAATAGCCAGGAATCAGCCACTTCTGCCTCTAAAAAGAAGAAGAATAAGAGGAAGAACCGGTCAAAGCTTTCTGTGTCCACGATGCATGCCCATTTGAACAACCCGGAGGATGACTACCCGACGTCGCGAGTGATCAAGCAAGCACCAAATGGTGACGTAATAGTCGAGAGTTTGGATGGTGAAGAAGGCGAAGATGAAGACGATGATGATGCAGAGGATGTGGATAATCAAGATAATGAGAGTCACGATAACCACGACCACCATCATCACGATCATAGCCATAATCATATTCACAGCCACGGCCATGGGCATGGCCATAACCACCACCATCACCACCATAAACATAACGACGAGTGTGAATATTCAAGCAATGGAACTTCATGCTATACGCGAAAGAATTCATCATCCTCGAATACTAATTTATGGGATAGTGCCTCGATTGAAGAACAAACACGATTGAAAGAGTTTTGGGAATCCCTAGGCGAAGCTAAGAAATTAGAGCTAGTTAGAATCGATAAAGACTCCATCATGAAAATGTTCAAGAGCGAGACAAGACAGCACTTGCAACAACTACTGCTGCTGCAACCTAATGGCGGCACTAGCGGCGGCTCTGCGTCTAATAATAACAGCAACAGCAGCGGCAATAATTTCTGTACTTGCAAGTACTGTGGAAGAAGAAACAATATTATCGAGGAGGAATTGGAGAATATTTATGACAACCACTTTGATGATATAATTGATTTCATTCACGAGGTGCGAGATATAAATGACTTGAATGCCTTGCCTGGGTTGTTGTTTGGTGGGTTTCATATGTTGGAGGAAGAACGAAGATTGCAGAGACGACAATGGAAATTCAAAGAGAGATGGGATCAAGCCCAAGCCCAGCAGCAACTGCAACAACTCCAGAGCTCACAACAGCAGCAAGCACAGGCACAGAAGTCGGCACAATTGCAGAATGATATTAAAGTTAACTTTATTCAGGATCAAATGGAGAAGTTCAAGAATCACATTGATAAGTTGACAAGTTTGAGTAATCAACAGCCGAATGGTCAGCAGCCCGCTGGCAAGTCTACTGAAATACGTTTACGAGGCAGCTTTGATGAGAGTTATTTAAAGAGTTCTACTGAATCACAGTTGTTTAATAAACTACTTGATCCGAAATTGTTTGAAGCTTTGGAAAGCATGGATTTGGACAAAATGAAGGAGATTTCCAGTTTAGACCCAGAGAATTCAAGCAATATTCACATTTTGGAGAAAGCGACTTCATTAAGAGAAATTGTTCGAGATTTGAATAATGTGGATAAAGCCAACTTGCAGAAGGGCATATCACATGTGTCCACTATGGGCAAGTTTTTCTCCAATATCGCTTCAATCAATGCCAGGAATGGGCCAGATGGGTCCATGGCTGCCACAAAGTTGGATGATCAGATATCCAATGGGTTGTCCAGTTTTGCTGAAGATTTGTTGAAGAATGATGGCAACTCGTTCATTGGCATGATGGAAGCACTTTCAGAATCAAGGACGGCTCGTGAAGAATTGTTGAAAGAATCTCCAAACACACATAATACTACTATGTATAACACCCTGCTGAAATATGCATGGGTTGATGAAGACGACAAGGTCGAAATTGAAGTACACACATGTGGCAATCCGCATCACCATCACCACCACCATCATCACACTCCTCGATTTGAAGAATTCCAAGATGACGAAGAGGAGGAGGAAGAAGAGGAGGAAGATGAAGACGACGATGATGAGTACGAAGATGATGATGAAGATGATGAGGAAGAAGATGATGAAGAGGACGACGACGAGGAAGAAGAATACGAAGATGAAGAGGATGAAGAAGGTGCAAGCGACACTGAATCTGAAATTTCCGAAGAGGAAAAGATGCAAGAAATTCGTCGGTTGTTCTTAATCCAAGTCATCAAATTGTTCCAAGAAAGATTGAAGAACGCGTACAAGGAGAAGTTGTCACAAGATCGAACTCAGAAATTAATTGAAGAATTGGAAGCTGAAGAGAACGCAAAGAAGGAACGTGAATTGAAGAAATTGAAACAAAAGGAGAAAGCCAAGGAAAAGAAGCGTTTGCAGCAGTTGGCCAAAGAAGAAGAGAGAAAGAGGAAGGAACAGGAATTGAAAGCCAAAGAGGAAGAGCAACGATTACAGAAGGAAAAGTTGAAGGCGGAACAGAAAAAGAGAAAGGAAGAGCAGAGATTGAAACGTGAAGAGGAGAAGAAGAAACGTATTGAAGAGGCAAAGAGAAAGGAGGAGGAACACAAGAAGAAGGTTGAGGCTCAACAGAAGCGCGAGGAAGAAGCCAAGAGATTGAAAGAAGAGCGCAGAAAGAAGGCCGAGGAGGAGAGAAAGCAAAAGGAAGAGGAAAAGAAGCAGAAGGAGTTGTTGAAGAAGCAAAAGGAAGAAGAAAAGAGACAGAAAGAATTGCTCAGGAAACAGCAGGAGGAAGAGGCAGCCAGATTGAAACAACAACAGGAAGAGGAGGAAGAACAAAGGAGACGTCAATTTCTTTTCAGCGAGGATGATGATCTTGTTAGGCAGATTGAAGAAGAAAGACACAAGTTGTCTACTGCCACCGTTCCTCCTCAATTGCCTGTGGTTAACAGCAATCCGTTGTTGAACCACTTGTATCAATCCAGCACTGCTTCTATTCCAACTACTCCTTCTTCTGATGGATTCCCTACTTTGACTCCTTTGCAGTCCGTGCCTCCACTTGTTGGCCAACAACCTTTGCAGCCATCACAGCAGCAGCAAGCTCCGCAGCAACCACAACAAGTTCCTCCGCCAATCTCACAACCATTCCAATACTCTTCCGAATTCCTCCCAAGCGGCTTCCAGAATGGTTCCAGTTTATTGAAACAGCCTTCAATAATGAACTCTCCTCAAACTGTTTCTATCAACTTACTCAACGGAAGTTCTACAAACACCGCTGGTAACACAGGTATTTCATTGAATGGCGGTCCAGGCACTGCTGGTAATACGATGTCTCCGTGGTCAAGCAAATCGAGATTGAACTCGTTGTCCACTCTGACGCAGCAACCATTTAGTGCTTCCACGACCAACCAATTTGTTCCAACAACAAACCCACCAAGCTCGACCTTGCCAGGCACTGCAACTGCGCCAGGAGGTGTGGGTTCAGCGCAAGCAGCCACCAACTTCAGTCCATTTAATGCCTTTGCTGATCCTTTGAGTGCTGATACTTTTATGACTACTCCGGTGAGCGGCAACAGCAACATCTGGGTGAACTCGGGAAATGGAAAACCAACGAATGCGGGAACTGGTGGTTCACGTAGCAATTCCATTTGGAGTAACCCTAATGAGCCATCGTTGATTAGCACAACTACTGGCAATGGAAGCGGCATTTGGAGTAACGCGAACAATAATGTGAACTCGTCAGAGATTGAATTGATCCAGTCGACAACATTTAACTGTTTCCAGATCTTGCAGAATAGCGGACAGGTTGAGTTTGGGTTTGCGCCATTGATTAATATCTTCCAGAATGTCAAGACTATTTTGAACAAGCCAAATTTGTCGATCAACCAGTTTATCAGTTGCTGTACTACATTGAATAGTTCTGCGATTTACCAGTTCAATCTCAAGTATGATGATTTTGGTTCAGTTACGCATATCAATGTTGGGTTAAGTGGTGTACCAAGAGCATCTCCACCACCTGGAGCTCCTTTGCAACAGCAACCACCACCACAGCAGCAGCAACAACAACCACAACCACAACAACAACAGCAACAGAGTAATGGAGCTGTTCCTCCTGGATTCGTCAACACCTCATCTCCACCGGGCCTATTCAGTGATCCAAATGGAGTCAATACTTCCTTCTTGAGTCCTATTGGAGAGTTGACTGGCAATACTGGCAACAGCAATGGTTTTGGTCGCAGATTATGGAATTGAATGAGCAAGAGTTTTCGATGTTTACGTGAGAGAAAGCGCGTGTATGTGCTTTGATTTTTGTTAATTTTTTGAGTTTTATGTAGTTTATAGTATTAAGTGTTTTGTGTTCATGAATTAAAGATCTAAGTTTATTATCGTTATGTTTTACAAATTGCAGCCTGGCTATTGGTAAGTTTAGACGGGACCAGAGAGAACGTTGGCCGCCCAATTGGTTCTTCGCCCGAGCCGACTCAGGTCGACTTTCTTCTGGTGGTGGTGGTGGTGGTGGTGGTGGGAAGTCACCCGTCGTTTCTTTTTGTATTTTGTGTGACTCTGGAACGAAGGATCCGTAGTAGAGAAAAATTTGCTTTGTCCTGAAATAAAGAAAGCAAAAACACAGAGTGGTTTAAAAATAGATCACACTAGGACTATTTATTATGCATGTAATTATATAAAGAGTCACAATTCCACCCTCCAGTGGCTCTTCTCCAATTTCAGGTCCCTCTTGAACCCACCACGAGGAGCAATTTGCCATCGATCAATCCATCACTCCCATTTGTTTCCACCCACCAAGCAAGAAAAAAATCCCTAAGCCGATAGCACGACAAGAAAAAGTAATCTGATTTCATACAACACACACCTCACACCATAGACACCTTGAATCAGACCTACACACACACACACACACACACACAGAGAGAGAGAGAGAGAGATGTCCAGTCCAGTGAAGAGAAAACTAGTTATTGTGGGCGACGGTGCCTGTGGCAAAACCTCGTTACTTTACGTGTTCACGCTCGGCGAGTTTCCATCCGAGTACCACCCCACGGTGTTTGAGAACTACGTGACCGACTGTCGAATCGACGGCAAGCCGGTGCAGCTAGCGCTCTGGGACACGGCGGGGCAGGAGGAGTACGAGCGGTTGCGGCCGCTAAGCTACAACAACTCCCACATCATCTTGATTGCGTTCAGCTTGAACACGCCGGACTCGCTAGATAACGCCAGGACGAAGTGGGTGATTGAGGTGAAAAAGTACTGTCCCAACACGCCGTACTTGTTGTGCGGGTTGAAGAAAGACCTCAGGAGTGATACGAACGATAGGGTGAACTTTGTGCAGTTTGACATGGGACAGAACATGGCGCATGCGATTGGCGCTAAGAAGTATTTGGAGAGCTCGGCGTTGACTGGCGAAGGCGTGGACGATATCTTTGAGTTTGCGGTGAGGACGAGCTTGTTGAATAACGAGAAGCCTAGTAAAGGGTGCTGTACTATTCTATAAGATTGGAGAGGTGAGATGGTTTTTATCTTGTATTATACTTAATGATTTAATTAGACTGAATGTATGGTTTTTTTATGGTAGATAATGGACCTGGCGGCTTTTTGGATGAGAAATGTTGCGAAATTTTCGAGAATTCAATTGCGAGATTGCAGCATGATTGTCCCGATCCACAATTATTACAGGTTTGGTGTATGACATACATGGACTCGATCGGAGGCAGAACCATATATAGAGATATTATCATAACCAGCTTGGCCCATGCATTGGTTAGAACGATTTTAGGTCGAGGGGGGGCGAGACCCAACTCGGCCCAACCATAACGTTAGCTTAATTGAGACATCCACCGATTAAGCTCCCCATAGTATGCTCTGGTTCTGTGCTATAACATTCTTTCTGACACAATCCCAGCCTTAATCCGTGTCAAACACTCCACATTGTCTCCTCCGTGTCTGTGGTCTGTGTTTCTGTGAGGGTTCGTATCGCTTGGGCGTGGGCCAAGAAAAAAAAGGAGGGAAGTCTAATGTGAGTGCAAATCCAGACAGAAGCAGAAAAACGGTTATCGGCAATAACTAAATAATGCCGAGCTGTGGGTGGGTGTCTATCTATCTACGCTTATCTCACTGTACTTCCATGCAATACCACAGAATGAAAGGTGTCTACTGCAGCTGGGTTCCACTTTTTTTGGTGAAAGCAAACAGCCACAGCCTCCTTTCGATAAGTTCGTTCCGGAGTGGGGGAGGACTCTATTCCGACCGGATGGTGCAATTTTTCCGCGGTTAGCACAACTGTGGTGGTGCTAATACCAATACCAATACCAATGCCAATGCCAATGCCAATGCCAATGCCAATGCCAATGCCAATGCCAATGCTGATGGTAATATTCTTGTCGGTCTCGACTGAGTTGTGCCGTATCTGATTGGAGTGTAGCAACACACACAACGTGTAAAGTATAAAGGTTACTTTTATTTTATCTTTGTGTGCAGCAAGTGATTATGTGATAAATTATTTGCAGGAACCGCATTCCCGATACCACCCTCTACTGTTGTATTTGCCCATCGTGCCCCCCCCCCTCTCTCTCTCTCTCCCTCTCTTCTCTGCGGAATTTTTATGTGGATTTTTGCGGCACCTAATAATCCTTAGTAATCTGCCATACTTAACCAACAATCGAAGAAAAAATAGAAAATTTAGATTATCCCACAACCCTTGCTTCATCTTTATCTTACTTCCCCCCACCATCTTCCTGATATCCCTCCCTCATGTCAACCACAGACAACACCGTGCTAAATGACCAACCCCTAGTTGCAGACCCTATCGTCATCACAGACGCCACTATCATCGAAGCCAAATCAAATCAGCCCCAATCCCACGATAATGATCTTGAGAATCACGACCCAGCTGGTCAGCCAGATAAAGCTAGTTCCACTGATTCCTTCACCCTAGAAGACCACGACTGGGAAACCACCCCCAGTTTCCAGTCCAGTTCATCGTCTTTCCAAAGATTCAAGCACTCCGTACTATCCTTCTACGAGAGGTACATCTCGCCCAATATCGGACTTTCGCTATTGCTATTGTCCCAGTTCTTGAACTCCATTATGGTCACTACATGTAAGCTCTTGGTCACCAACAAGGACTTCAACGAGCCTATACACCCCGCCCAGATCTTGTTTGTGAGAATGTTCATCACTTATATCTGCTGTTTGTTGTACATGGGTATCACGAGATCAGTTCCAGAAGCGCCCTTGGGACCCAAACCGATAAGAAAGTTGTTGCTTTTGAGAGGATTCGTGGGGTTCTTCGGCGTGTTTGGGATGTACTTCTCCTTGCAGTACTTGAGTTTGTCAGACGCTGTTGCCTTGACGTTCTTGGTTCCCATGGTTACCGCTTTCTTAGCGTACTTGATGTTGCACGAAAAGTACTCCATCTTGGAAGCAGTCTGCTCTATCTTTTCCCTAGGTGGAGTTGTGTTAATCGCCAAACCAAGTTTCCTCTTTGGCGGCGAGTCAGACAAGGAATCACACGGCGATGAAAGCGTTGAGAGTTCCAGCTCTGAAAAGAGAATCTTGGCAACTGTCATTGGACTCGTTGGTGTTTGCGGTGCCTCGTGCGTTTACATTGTCTTGAGGAAGATCGGTATGAATGCTCACCCGTTATTGTCGGTTAGTTATTTTGCATTAACATGTTGCATTGTCACTTTTTTGGCAATCTTGGTCATCCCCAGCATGAGTTTTGTCTTACCTTCAAATGCATACCAATGGACTTTGTTTTTCATTATTGGATTGTCTGGATTCTTCATGCAATTCTCATTGACTGCCGGTGTTCAGAGAGTCAAGGCTTCCCGAGCTTCCTTGATGGCGTATTCCGGTATGATTTTCGCCGTTGTTTGGGATGTTAGTATCTGGCATCATTTCCCAGGTGTGTTGAGTTTGTTGGGTATCACGTTGATCATTGGAAATGCCATTATTATCTTGAAGTTCAAGCCACAGAAGGAAGATTCCGAAAAACAGCCAGTGGGTGGTGATGACTTGGAAAGAAATGGCAAGTACCTGCAAGTCAACAACAACAACAACGACTCCATTGCCATGCAAGAGTTCATCATCACTGATGACGAAGAAGAAGAGGAGTCTGAACACTCAAGCAGCAAGTGAGACCTCACACATCATTGACGATTGATTTTTCTTTATTTTATGTTATTATATATTCGTTAGGTCATTATACACATTTATATAGGCGTAATTCCAAATGTTATAGATGGAATGTCTGATGTGTAGGTCCATTACTCTAGCCAATCCAATTCACGCTGGATCTGTTTTAGTTGGATTAGATTGCCATTGACCTGTAGATCAACGTCATCCACGTATTCCTTGACGTTCTTGGTCAACTGGTTGATATTGTTTATGAGTTTGCGTGAGTTGTTCAAATTCACATCCAAGTACTCCAATTTCAAGAAATCATTTGAGTTGGGATCACTCGGCAATGTCCGTACTTGCTGTATCCACCTCATCGATGGTGTCTTGCTGTTGGTGGTGTTTCTAGACATGGTTGGCTGCCTGGGCTATGTACCTCGACGAAAGAAAGAAAGAAAGAAAGAAAGAAAGAAAGAAAGAAAGTAGTCGTGCTTGATCCACCAAAAAAATCGCTGACTGACCGAGAGCGATTTTCCAGTCCTCCAGCAAGTCCAACGAAAAAAATAAAAAGGGGAGAGGCCGCCAGAAACTCACAGATTCGGCAAACGAGTTTATCTACGATTTCCTGTTCTAACCACCACAACACAACCACTAGTGCAACCACAATTGCATTGACCCCCCATTCGAAGATACAAGACAGATAGAACAGAGACAGCATGAGTATGAATACACCAGCAGTTGTCATGGACAACGGTACCGGTTTGACCAAGTTAGGATTCGCCGGAAACGACTCTCCGTCGTTTGTTTTCCCCACCGCCATTGCCACCTCGTCAGCATCTTCCAAGGCTGGCAAGGGTATCCGTAGCTCGAACTTGTCGTCCAAGAGAGGCTTGGAGGACTTGGATTTCTACATTGGCGACGAAGCCATAGATGCCAGCAGTGGGTCCCAGTACGGATTGCATTATCCTATCAAGCACGGTCAGGTCGAGGACTGGGACCAGATGGAAAGATTCTGGGAAAGTTCCATCTTTAAGTACTTGAGATGTGAGCCGGAAGATCACTACTTCTTGTTGACTGAACCACCGTTGAATCCACCGGAGAACCGTGAAAGCACAGCCGAAATCATGTTTGAGTCGTTCAATTGTGCTGGGTTATATATTGCTGTCCAGGCAGTATTGGCCTTGGCTGCCTCGTGGACCTCGCCAAAGGTGCAGGACAGATCGTTGAGTGGTACCGTTATCGACTCCGGTGATGGTGTCACCCACGTTATCCCGGTTGCTGAAGGGTACGTGATTGGTACCGCCATCAAGAACATCCCATTGGCTGGTAGAGACATCACTTTGTTCATCCAACAGTTGTTGAGAGACCGTGGTGAAGCCGACACTAGTTTGCAGACTGCTGAAAAGATAAAACAACAGTTTTGTTACGTCTGTCCTGATATTGTTCAAGAGTTTAGCAGATTTGATCAGTATCCTCAAGAGAAGTTTGCTCAATACATTGTTGAGTATTATGATAAGAACAAGAAGAATGTTGTTGACGTCGGATACGAAAGATTCTTGGCCCCAGAGATCTTTTTCAATCCAGAAATATGCTCTTCTGATTTCTTGACACCATTACCAACTGTTGTCGACCAGGTTATCCAAGCATCCCCAATTGATGTGCGTAAGAAGTTGTACAAGAACATTGTGTTATCTGGTGGTTCCACCATGTTTAAAGATTTCGGTAAGAGATTGCAAAGAGACTTGAAGTCCATAGTCAACGAGAGAGTGCAATTGAGTGAAAGATTGAGCGGACTGAAGAGTACGGGTGTTGACGTCCAAGTTATATCGCACAAGAAGCAAAGAAACGCTGTTTGGTTTGGTGGCTCCCTTTTGGCACAAACATCAGAGTTCAAGAGTTACTGCTACACCAAGAAAGACTACGATGAATATGGTCCAAGTATTGTTAGAAACTTTTCTTTGTTCTCTGTGCCATAAATTTATAGATAGAGATATATAGTCAACTCGAAAGCAATAAAAAACTGATTGTAGTAACCCGTTGGTTACACCTGGCGTGCACGATTGCCAAAAAATCGGTGTGTCCTGTCAATTGTGAGAGAGAGAGAAAGACGATAGAAAAACGAATGAGTGGTGAATATTTCATAGAGAAAGTTTAGATAAAAAAGTATACAGTCACAGTCACACACCGCATACAAACAACCATCACTCCAGCGTCGCCACCACTACCACCAATACTACGAATAACACACATTTAGCCATGTCCGGATCTACTACTACGCAAATCCAAGTAGTAGACGGTGTCGCGCTAACCGAGATATTCAAGGGACTAACATCGAGTTCCGAAGAAGAGCGATCCAAATACGCCGAAGAACTACATAACTACTTGTCGTCGATTGCCAGAGACTTATCCTCTGAGCAGTTCAACCGATACAACAACGATATCAACAAGACGATATTTGATTTATTGCATGGCGAGAAGACCGCGGAGATATTGGGCGGGATTGCTGCGTTGAACGCCTTGATTGAGTTTGACTCCGGCGTGGGCAAAGAGAACGCGGGCAAGACCGCCAGGTTCTCGAACTACCTTGGTTCCTTGATTTTGTCGAACGACTTGGTGATCATGAAGCAAGCAATTAGCACGTTGGGGAAGTTGGCCACCCTTGGTGGGAACCTCACGGGAGACTTTGTTGACTTTGAAGCCAAGAGGGCGATTGAATGGTTGCAGAGTGATAACAAACAGCATGAGAATAGAAGACACGCTGCGATTTTGATCATTACGGCGCTTGCTGATAACGCACCTACGTTGTTGTACCCGTTGATTAACCAGATATTGGAGAATTTGTGGACTCCTTTGAGAGACCATAAGCTTATTGTGAGAGAGGATGCCGCGATTGCGCTTGATAAATGCATGTACATCATTTACGACAGAGATGTCAATGCCAGGACGTTCTGGATCAAGAGGATGATTGACCTGGCGTCGAAACTACTCAATGAGAATGATGTCACGGAGACGTCGGACTCGAACTCGTCTTACAATATTGTGCTTAGTGGGCAGTCGAGTGAGAATATCCATGGGTCGTTGTTGATTTACAGAGAGTTGCTCAAGTATTATAAGGATCCTTTCATTGTCTCGCGATTTGAACAGATGTATGAGAACACGTACTTGTACAAGCACCATAAATTGCCAATCATAAGACAGGAGTTGACGAATATATTCCCCTTGTTGTGCCGAGTGAACACCGAGTTGTTTGTTGAAAAGTACTTACACAGGACATTATACTACTACTTGTCGCAACTCAAGAAATACAAAGGACAACACACCGAAGTGGCCAACGCTGACAAAAGCGCCATTTTCAGAAGTATTGGCTTGATTGCTTTAGAAGTGGGCAATCAAATGGCAACCTATTTAGACGCAATTTTAGACAACATTAGAGAAGGATTGTCCTATACTTCGAACGCTGGTGTGCAACTGATCTTAGCCAAAGCCGTGTCCAACGAGAATCCAAACATCAGCACCGCAAACATTGCTTCTTTGACTTCTGGTTCTAAATACACCGCCAGCAGGAAAGAGACCGAGCCAGCTATATTTGACTGTATTGCAAAATTGTCCATTGCCGTGGGACCAGCATTAACCAAGCATTTACAAAGGGATATTTTGGACATGATGTTTTCCAATTGCTCCTTGTCCAAGCACATGCAAGATGTGCTTCAAATTTTGATCATCAACATCCCAACATTGACAAACTTGATTAATGAGAAATTGTTGAACTTGTTGAGTTTAGTGTTGTCTGGGAAAGGCTTCCAACCTCTGGGTTCTCCATTTGGCACAATAAAGGTGAACCCTTCGCTAGCGAGAGACTGTCGGTTGATTATGATTTCCAGAGATACCGGCATGAGCATCAACAACATTTTGATGAACCAAGAACAATACGATAAATTAGACAGCAGAATATTGATTCTGGCGTTGGAAATGTTGGCTTTCTTCAAGTTTGAAAACTACCAGTTGAACGAGTTTGTGAGGTACTGTACAATCACATACCTCGAACACAACAACGCCAAGGTTCGTCTCACAGCCACTGTCACATCATACGAAATCTTTGTCAAAGATCCTATCTGCCAACAAGTCAGCGTCAATGCTTTGAACACCGTGAATGAAGTCTTGGGTAAGTTGTTATCCATTTCCATAACTGACCCTACGCCAGAAATTAGATTGGCTGGGTTGAATTGTTTGGTTAAAGCCGGAAACTTTGATCCACAACTATCTCAAGCCGATAATGTCAGACTATTGTTTATTGCTTTGAATGATGAAGTTTTTGGCGTCAGGAAGGTTGCCATTAAGATACTTGGAAGGTTGTCTTCCATCAACCCTGCATACATTGTTCCTTCACTTAGAAAGACACTCATACAATTGCTTTCCAAATTGGAATACTCCACTACTAGTCGAAAGAAAGAAGAAAGTGCTATATTGTTATCATTACTCATCAGCAATTCGAATGAATTAACTAGGCCATACGTCAAACCAATAGTCGAAGCATTATTGCCCAAGGCAAAAGATTTAAGTTCTTCAGTTGCTTCTAGTGCCATCAAGTGTTTGGGTGAATTGTCTGTCGTCGGAGGTGAAGACTTGAAACCATTTATTCCAAACTTGATGCCGTTGATTTTGGAAACTTTCCAGGACCAGAGCTCTTCTTACAAGAGAGATGCTGCCTTGAAGACATTGGGTCAATTATCGTCCTCTTCCGGTTATGTTATCCAACCATTGCTCGACTACCCACAGTTGTTAGGTATGCTTGTGGCCATCTTGAAACTGGAAACCTCGCCTGATATCAAGAGAGAAACAGTGAGATTATTGGGTATTTTGGGTGCACTCGATCCTTACAAACACAGAGAAGTTGAACAAAACTCGAAGAGCATACCTGTCGAACAGAACGCTCCACCTGTTGATGTTGCCTTGTTGATGCAAGGGATGTCGCCATCCAATGAAGAATACTACCCGAAGGTTGCGATCACTAATCTCATGAAGATATTGAAGGATCCATCTTTGAGCATTCATCACACAAAAGTTATCCAAGCAGTGATGTACATTTTCCAAACTTTGGGACTCAGATGTGTTGTGTTTTTGCCACAGATCATCCCGGGAATAATTAATGTCATGCACACGTGTCAACAGTCGATGCTTAAGTTTTACTTCCAGCAGATGGGCGACATCATCTTGATTGTCAAGCAGCACATTCGCCCATTTTTGGATGACATTTTTGCGACCATCAAAGAGTTTTTCAACATTAACACACAATTGAACATTCAAGTCACAATCATCAACGTCATTCAATCCATTTCGAGAGCATTGGATGGAGAGTTCAAGATGTACTTGCCAGAAGTCTTGACCTTGTTGCTTGGCGTTTTCGAAGACGACAAGTCTGCGAAGAGATCACCTTCATTGCATGTGTTGAAAAGTTTTGTCGTGTTTGGAAGCAACATCGAAGAGTTTGTCGATATCATAGTGCCGAACGTGGTGAAGTTGTTTGAATCTGGTCCTCTCGAATTGAGAAGAGCCGCAATTGAAACTGTTGGTAGGTTGTCCAAGAACGTCATGTTGAACGACATGGCATCCAGAATCATACATCCAATCTTGAGAATTCTCAATCTGGGCAATTTCGAGCTCCGTGAGTCGTCTATCAATACATTGACGTACATGTTGCTTCAACTAGGTCCTGAGTTCACCGTGTTTATCCCAGTGATTAAGAAGACATTATTACAGAAGAGCATACATGCTCCTAAATTTGAGCAGTTGGTGCAAAAACTAGTCAGCGGAGACCCATTGCCACTTCATTTGGATATCTATAAGGATTACGACTACAGCCGTTATGATCTTGCTGATTCAGATATGCCTTCTAAAAAGCTCCCAGTGAATCAAGCAGCATTGAAGGCAGCATGGGACGCTAGCCAACGTCGAACCAAAGAAGATTGGCAAGAATGGATTGGTAGATTGAGTAAAGAGTTGTTGTTACAAAGTCCTTCACATGCAATTAGGGCTTGTGCGGGTTTGGCATCTGACTACTACCCATTAGCCAAAGATCTCTTCAATGCCAGTTTCGCTAGTTGTTGGAGTGAGTTGTACTCTCAACACAAGGAAGAGTTGGTTGAAGCTTTCTGCATTGCCCTTTCTTCACCAAGCAACCCACCAGAGATCCATCAGATTTTGTTGAACCTTGCTGAGTTTATGGAACATGACGATAAGCCATTGCCTATCGCCATCTCAACATTGGGCCAATATGCACAACGCGCGCATGCGTTTGCCAAGGCATTGCATTACAAGGAATTGGAGTTCTACGACCAACCAACTACACCAACTATTGAATCCTTGATTAGTATCAATAACCAGTTGCAACAATCAGATGCAGCCATTGGTATTTTGAAGCATGCCCAATTACACCACGACTTGCAGTTGAAGGAAACCTGGTATGAGAAATTGCAGCGTTGGGATGACGCCTTGAAAGCATACAATGAAAGAGAAAAGACAGAGCCAGACAACATGGAAATCACTATTGGTAAGATGAGATGTTTGCATGCATTGGGTGAATGGGAACAGCTTTCCGAATTGGCTCGTAGTAAATGGGATAACTCATCGAGCGATGTCAAGAGAAGCGTTGCCCCACTTGCCGCTGCCGCTGCTTGGGGGTTGGGTCAATGGGATAGAATGGATTCTTGTATTAAGGTCATGAAGGCGGAGTCCCCAGACAAAGCGTTCTTCAATGCCATTTTGAGCCTTCATCGTAACAACTTTGACGATGCGTCAGTGCACATTTTGAAAGCCAGGGACTTGTTGGTTACTGAAATCACAGCCTTGGTCAGCGAGAGTTACAACAGAGCTTATGGTGTGGTTGTCAGAGTGCAGATGCTTGCTGAGTTGGAAGAGATCATCAAATATAAGTGTTTGCCACAAGGTTCTGAAAAGAGAGCAGTCATGCGCAAGACATGGAACACGAGATTGTTGGGATGTCAAAGAAACGTCGATATCTGGCAAAGAATGTTGAAGGTGAGGGCGTTGGTTATCAAACCCAAGCAAGATATGGATATGTGGATTAAGTTTGCCAACTTGTGCAGAAAATCAGGAAGATTGAACTTGGCCGAAAAGTCCTTGAACTTGTTGTTGGAAGAAGGATCTCCTGAGAATCCATCCAGAGCGCCTCCACAAGTTGTTTATGCGCAGTTGAAGTATATGTGGGCTAAAGGCCAACGACCAGAAGCTTTGCGTCATTTGGTTGATTTCACGACAAGAATGTCACAAGATCTTGGGTTGAATCCAAACGACTTGATCACACAGCCATTGCCTTCGGAAGGTCCAGGAATACCCAAACATGTTGAAGAATATACTAGATTACTAGCTAGATGTTTCTTGAAACAAGGTGAATGGCAGATTGCTTTGAATAGTAATTGGAGATCGGAGACGTCGGAGATAATCTTGGGTGCTTACTTGTTGGCTACGCATTTTGATAACAAGTGGTATAAAGCATGGCACAACTGGGCTTTGGCAAATTTTGAAGTCATTTCGTTGTACACAAGTCAGAACGCTCCTGCTAGTAGCGGCACTACAAGCAACAAGATTGAATTCTTGGAAGAAGAACAACGCAATGGCAACGGCGAAGATGCCAAGATCAAACATCTCCAACAACAACAGCAACAGCAAGCACAGCAGCAACAACAGGCCAATATCATCCCAATTGAAGCTGTCCAAAGACACGTCATTCCTTCCATCAAAGGTTTCTTCCATTCTATTGCATTGTCTAACTCCAACTCGCTTCAGGATATGTTGAGATTGCTTACGTTATGGTTCAAATTTGGTGGAATCCCCGAAGCAGCACAGGCCATGACTGAAGGTTTCAATATGGTTAAGATTGATAACTGGTTGGAAGTCGTGCCACAATTGATTTCTCGTATCCACCAGCCAAACGAAATCGTGAGTCTTTCGTTGTTTGGATTGTTGGCAGAATTGGGTAAAGCGCACCCTCAAGCTTTGGTGTATCCCTTGACAGTTGCCATCACCTCTGAATCCACCAGCCGAAAGAAGGCAGCTCAATCCATCATTGAGAAAATGAGAGTGCATTCTGAGACCTTGGTTGACCAAGCTGAATTGGTGAGTCGTGAACTTATCAGGGTCGCTGTGTTGTGGCACGAACAATGGCATGATGCTTTGGAAGACGCCAGTAGATTCTTCTTTGGTGAACACAACACGGAAAAGATGTTTGAAGCTTTAGAACCATTACACCAGATGTTGCAAAAAGGACCGGAAACCATGAGAGAACAAGCGTTTGCGAATGCTTTTGGTAGAGAGTTGGCTGATGCGTATGAATGGGTGCTCAATTTCAGAAGAACCAAGGACATCACTAACTTGAACCAAGCTTGGGATATTTATTACAATGTCTTTAGAAGAATATCGAAACAGTTGCAACAGTTGGTTAGTCTTGAGTTGCAATACGTTTCACCCAACTTGGAACAAGCTCATGACTTGGAGTTGGCTGTCCCTGGTACTTATCAAGCAGGCAAACCTGTCATCAGAATCGTGCGTTTCGACCCAATATTCTCAGTCATCTCATCCAAACAAAGACCAAGAAAGTTGTCGTGTAAAGGAAGTGATGGTAAAGACTACCAGTATGCATTGAAAGGTCACGAAGATATCAGACAAGATAATTTGGTTATGCAGTTGTTTGGATTGGTGAACACCTTGTTGGTCAACGACCCCGAATGTTTCAAGAGACATTTGGATATTCAGCAATACCCGGCTATTCCATTATCTCCGAAAGTTGGTTTGTTAGGTTGGGTCCCAAACAGTGACACGTTCCATGTGTTGATCAAAGGATACAGAGAATCAAGAAGCATCATGTTGAATATTGAACACAGGCTTTTGTTGCAAATGGCACCGGATTACGATATGTTGACGTTGTTGCAAAAGGTAGAAGTGTTCACTAGTGCTTTGGATAACTGTAAAGGTCAGGACTTGTACAAGGTGTTGTGGTTGAAGTCTAAGTCTTCCGAAGCATGGCTAGACAGAAGAACTACGTATACTAGATCCTTGGCCGTCATGTCCATGGTTGGTTACATCCTAGGTTTGGGTGACCGACACCCATCTAACTTGATGTTGGATCGTATCACTGGTAAAGTCATCCACATCGATTTTGGCGATTGTTTCGAAGCTGCTATCTTGCGTGAGAAGTACCCTGAAAAGGTTCCATTTAGATTGACAAGAATGCTTAACTACGCCATGGAAGTCAGTGGTATTGAAGGGTCTTTTAGAATCACATGTGAGCATGTCATGAGAGTCTTGCGTGACAACAAGGAATCGTTAATGGCCATCTTGGAAGCATTTGCCTACGATCCGTTGATCAACTGGGGTTTTGATTTCCCAACGAAAGCTTTAGCTGAGTCTACCGGTATCAGGGTGCCCCAGGTCAATACGGCTGATTTGTTAAGAAGAGGACAGATTGATGAAAAAGAAGCCGCGAGATTGCAGAAACAGAACGAATTGGAAATTAGAAATGCTAGAGCCGCGTTGGTCTTGAAACGTATCACTGATAAGTTGACTGGTAACGATATCAAACGCTTAAGAGGATTGGATGTGCCTACGCAAGTCGACAAGTTGATCCAACAAGCAACCAGTGTGGAGAACTTGTGTCAACACTATATCGGTTGGTGTTCATTCTGGTAGTTTTACTGGTATAGTTATTTTTAAAAGAAAATGTAAGAACAATTTTTGTAGCATATGCATGTATATTCACTCTATTTCTTAACGACACGTTCTCTCCCAAGTCTTATTCTGGATCAGAAGTTCTCTCTAGCGTCCGATAATAAATGTAACAAGATAAGGTTGCGCCGAACGCCTTCATCACATAAAGTAACCCTGACGGTCAAGTCAATTTCTCGCCAGCCGCCTTCCCATAGACGTACAAACGCCGGCAATCGGAATAATCACGCCGCAAGCGACAGCGAAAACTCAACAATCGGAGGCGGTTCATACGGGACGACGAGGCCAGCGGGAGGGATAAATATTGATTACACGCGAGATTTCATCATGTAAGTATAAAACTTGGAAGGTCATACAAAGAGGAAAAGAAAAGAAGGGGGAAAAAGATTACGAAAAATTTTCGCTTCTCTGGAGCTGCTTTTATAGGAGTAGCAGGTCGTGTGCGGGGGCACAGAGACATCTCATCTTATAAAGACTGGGAAAAAAAATGGGAGTGTTTGGCAAAACCCTAATGGAGTGTAAGTAACAACAAGACATGGCACCAAAGAGAAAGAATACGAAGAGTGTGACTGATTCTAAGTCAAAGAAGAGTAAGGTAGTTAAAGCGGCCGACGATAATACGTTGTTGTCCGTGGAGGAGTTGACCAAGTTGAGCAATGAGATTGATGATTCCTTGAAGTTTAACAACTTTGTCACTTTGTTGAAGCAGATGGAAATAGTCAAGAAGAAGTTAGCGGAGACTAAAGACACTGAGGTTGAAGCAACTGGACGTCATTTGGCCCTGTTGCTTTACAAGAATTTCAACAAGGTGAATGATGAGTTTGCATCAAACAAACCAAAGGGTAATGAAGACAAGAAGGTTGTGATTAAATGGATAGCGGATAAATACAACAACTTCAAGTCCTTGATTAATGAATTCCTCGTGGAAAAAATGGCCAGTCCAACGTCATTACAATTGGATTTGTTGGATATAATGTTGAACTTTGTCAAATTGGAAAGCAAACGCAAGTCATCTGACGAGGTCACATTCCCAACATTCACATACAAACTGCTAGTGGAGTCTTTATTACAGAGTAAGAATGGGGAAATAATGCATGATGGAACTACAAACAACTTTATAATTTTGGAGTTCATTGACAAATTTTCTAAGTACTGGGACTTGCAGTTTTATTTCTTTAACAACTTGTCCGATACTTTACACCAGTGGAAGGAAGAAAAGTTCGAAGCCGAGTTGCAGCTCATCTTTGCAAACTACTTTACCGTCATACGAAATGGTTTGCTCTTCAACGAAAAGACATTAGAAGACGAGCCGCTTTGGGTCACCAATGACAAAGACGTCAAGTTACCACCAGCATTATACAAACACAACCAATTAAAATCGCAGTACCAAAAGGATCTTCTCGAAATGCTTGCATACCCAATATTACAAGAACAGTATAAGTCGGTGTTGTTGGTTTTACACAAGAGGATTATCCCATACATGGCTCAGGCGCAGGCGTTGATGGATTTCTTGACTGATTGCTACGATCACACTGGTGACTTGATTGTGCCAATCCTTGCATTGAACTCGTTGTATGAATTGATGAAGAATTACAACTTGGAATACCCTAACTTCTATACCAAATTGTACTCCTTGTTGACTCCTGAATTGTTGTACACAAAGTACCGTTCCAGATTCTTCCGTTTGTGTGACTTGTTCTTGACTTCAACACACTTGTCTGCTAGTTTGGTTGCGTCTTTCATAAAGAGATTAGCCAGGTTGTCTGCCGGTGCCAGCGCCTCTGGTGTTGTTATCATCATCCCTTTCATTTACAACTTGTTGAAAAGGCATCCTACGTGTATGGTAATGTTGCACAACACGAATGCTGATGCCAAATACACTGACCCATTCGACAACAACGAGAAAAACCCATTATCCACACAAGCCATCAAGTCGTCATTGTGGGAATTGGAAACCTTGATGAGCCACTACCACCCAAATATCGCCACATTAGCCAAAATTTTTGGCGAGCCATTCAGAAAACCAAGCTATAACATGGAAGACTTCTTGGACTGGAGCTACAACTCGTTGTTGCAGAGTGAATACGAGAGGAGATTTAAAGATAAAAACTCGGCGTTGGAGTTTGAAGAGTTTGACAGTATTTTTGCAGGTAATCAGGAGGAAAACAAGCCCGTGTTGATGGATGGTTGGTCGTTTGTATGAGAAGTAGTGCGCGTGTAAAATTAATTTGTCTGTTTTAGGAAACCTAATGACACGGAATACACGTCTGCCGTTCCCAGAGAGCAGCGAAAAAAAAAATCGGGTACTCTTCGTTTCACCTTTTTGTCGTGTCTCTCTTTTTTTTTAAAACCATCTTTCTTTTCCTTCACTTTGCAAGTCATTCGTTTCTATTCAACAACCCAGCCATGGATGATCCTATATTTGGTGGAGCTCCTGCAGCTCAACAACCACAACAACAGCAAGATGATACCCAACAGCCACAAGATGCTATCTTTGGTGATAGAGTCAGAAGATTTCAAGAATTCTTGGACAGAATCGATGCCAATTCAGGCATTGACTACAGAAGCCAAATCAAAGACATGATAATCAAGGGCAAGTTCAGATTAGGTGTTTCAATTGATGAAATTAGAGAGTTTGACAGAGAGTTTTGGTACGGCTTGCTCAACCAGCCCGCTGACTTTTTACCTGCCTGCGAAAGAGCTTTGAGGGATACTGTTTTGGCTATTTATGACAGACATGATCCTGCCTATGACCACGACAACTATGACCCAAACCAACAGTATTACTTGGCATTTAGTGGTGCTTTTGGTAACCACTCACTCACACCAAGATCCATTGATTCTGCGTACCTTTCAAAGATGGTCTCTGTCGAAGGTATCGTTACCAGAGCTTCTTTGGTGAGACCCAAGGTTATTAGATCCGTGCATTATGCTGACAAGACTGGTAGATTCTATGCACGTGAGTACCGTGATCAAACTACTTCTTTTGACGCCATCGCTACTCCAGCAATCTACCCTACAGAAGATATGGAAGGTAACAAGTTGGTTACTGAATATGGGTACTCCACTTACAGAGATTACCAAAAGATCTCGGTTCAAGAAATGCCAGAGACAGCTCCAGCTGGTCAATTGCCAAGATCTGTTGATGTTATTTTGGACGACGATTTGGTTGACTTGACAAAACCTGGTGACCGTGTTCAAGTCGTTGGTGTCTACCGTGCTTTAGGTGGTGGTGCCAATAACAGCTCTTCATTCAAGACTGTCATTTTGAGTAACTCGGTGTATTTGTTACATGCCAGATCTACCGGTGTTGCTTCCCAAGAGAAAATCACTGACCAGGATATCAGAAACATTAACAAGCTTTCCAAGGATAAGAAGATCTTTGACGTCTTGTCGAGCTCTTTGGCTCCCTCTATCTATGGGTTTGAATACATCAAGAAAGCTGTCTTGCTTATGATGATGGGTGGTGTTGAGAAGAACTTGGACAACGGAACCCATTTGAGAGGTGACATTAACATCTTGATGGTTGGTGACCCTTCGACTGCAAAATCACAAGTCTTGAGATTTGTTTTGAACACAGCTTCTTTGGCTATTGCTACTACTGGTAGAGGTTCCTCTGGTGTTGGTTTGACCGCTGCTGTTACCACAGATAAAGAAACCGGCGAGAGAAGACTAGAAGCTGGTGCCATGGTTTTGGCAGACAGAGGTATTGTCTGTATTGATGAGTTTGACAAAATGTCCGAAATCGATAGAGTTGCCATCCACGAAGTCATGGAACAACAGACTGTTACCATTGCCAAAGCTGGTATACACACATCCTTGAATGCTCGTTGTTCAGTTATTGCGGCTGCTAACCCGGTCTTTGGTCAATACGATGTGCACAAAGACCCACACAAGAACATTGCCTTGCCAGATTCCTTGTTGTCCCGTTTCGATTTGTTGTTTGTTGTCACCGACGATGTCAATGCCGCGAGAGACAGAGTCATCTCTGAACACGTTTTGAGAATGCATAGATTCATCCCACCAGGATTGATGGAAGGTGAACCAATCAGAGAAAAATCTAGTGTTACTTTGGCTGTTGGTAATGACGAGACTAATGAACAAGAGCTTTTGGAGCAACCGATGTTCGAGAAATTCAATGTCTTGTTACACGCTGGTATCTCAAAGAAGAAATCTGGAAACATTATCTCAATCCCATTCTTGAAGAAATATGTGCAATACGCCAAGCAGAGAATAAAGCCAGTTTTGACTAAAGGTGCTTCTGATTACATTGTCAACACATATTCATCATTGAGAAATGACTTGATTGGCAACAACCAGAGAAATACTTCTCCAATCACTGCAAGAACATTGGAAACTTTGATCCGTCTTTCTACAGCTCACGCTAAAGTCAGATTGTCCAAGACTGTTGATGTCCAAGACGCTAAAGTTGCTGAAGAGTTATTGAGATATGCCTTGTTCAAAGAAATCTCCAAAGCACAGAGGAAGAAGAAGCAAAGAACTACCAACTTTTTGGATTCTGAAGATGAAGAAGAGGTCCCACAACAAGGAAACGACGAGACTGAGGAAGAACTGGATATGTCCGAGGACGAGATCTTACCTACAAGTAGACGAACTAGAGCCAGGACTCACAGACAACAACAGGAGCAACAAGAACAACGCCGAAGACTGCAACGTGTGCCTCGACAACAAGCATCTCCTTCTACTACTCCAGAGCCTCCACTTGGTCAGCTTGATAATGAAGAAGACGATGACGGTGTCGGTGAAGAATTAGAACAGTTCCACTTGGGATCGTCTCAATCACAACCACAATCACAACCACAACTGCAGCCATTGACTGTTGGTCGAAGAGGTAATGCTCAACAACAAGGACCAGCTGCCAGTGGTATAAGCACAGAGAGGTTGAGCGTGTTCAAGACAGTCTTAGCAAATGTAGCGCGTTCGGAGTTGTTTAATAATCAAGGTGATGTTGCCATTTATGAAGATGTTGTCAATGCTGTTAATGAGCAAATGGAACAGGAAGATAGGTTCTCTGAAGAGGAACTTGAGGCTGGTTTCAAGATAATGATTGATCAGAATAAGTTCTTCCGTGAAGGTGACAAGCTCTGGAAGATTTAGATTGGGTGTATATGATAGTTTTGTTTCTTTATTGATAATTGTATTATAAGTTCTGAGTATTTTTTTTTGCAACCAGACAGGAGCCGAATCGGTACGAGGCTCGTAGTAAGTTCCCGCGCGAAGACGTCCAGCGAAGATAGGGAAAAAAAAATCCGGATTCGACGAACGATAAACAAGCAAGAAGGTTTTCCATCTACGGCAACTCATGAGTGATACCAGCACCACCGAGGATGGGACGCATTCACCTAGTATGGCTGGATCCACGATTGTGTCACCAGTGCTAAATCCCGATGAGAGCAGGATAAGTAAGAAGTCGAAGAAGAGCAAGAAGAAGAAGGATAAAAAGAAGAGGGAGAGGAAAGAGACTATAGATGTCGAGATGGCCGTTGAAGGAGATGAGAATTGGGACGTTCCGGAAGAATCGCCTGATGCGCCTGATCTAGAATTGGAGTCTATGATTCATCCCGATACAGAAAAGCCAACAAAGAAGAAAAAGAAGGACAAGAAGAAGCGGAAGAAGGAAATGGAGACGGTTGAGAAAGATCAGAAAGCAGATATGGAAGGTTGTGCAGAAGAGGAGGAATTTGATTCGAAATCGGCCTCTCCACTAACTGATCCTAATAAAACCAGAATAAGCAATAAATCAAAGAAGAAGAAAAAGAACAAGAAGCATCGGACCAAAGAGATCGAAGCAGAAGAACGTGCCCCTGTCAAGATGCTATCTCCAGCATCACCTACGCCAGACCCCGAATTAGCCGTTGAATCAACCCCACAGCCAGAGCCACTCGCATACACATTTGATCCACTATCCTACGCATCAACCGTCTCCACCGACCCCAAAGCCGTCCAACGACACCAGCACTCCTACCAGGGCGAGCTCCTCACACACACATACCACACGCTTCCGAAGAACGTCAGGAAGTTCTGGAAGCGAAGGTACCAGCTCTTTTCGAAGTTTGACGACGGGATCTATCTCAACTCGGAACTCTGGTACAGTGTCACTCCCGAGGACATTGCACAATACACCGCGGAGTTGTTCCGCAGACTCCTACCGAATGCCACGTCGTGTGCTGACTTGTGCTGTGGTGGCGGTGGGAATACTATCCAGTTTGCGAAGTTGTTTGATAGTGTGGGTGCCATTGATATCAATACCGTGAATTTATACTGCACCGCGCATAATTGTGAGGTATACGGAATACGCGACAATGTGTGGATGGTTGAAGGGGACTGGAACGAAATGAGCGAACTCAATGAAGACGGGAGTGTTGATTATGAGTGGATTAAGGGGGAGAGTGAAGGCGTTGATTTCATATTTTCGTCACCGCCGTGGGGCGGAACTGGTTATGACCGAGACGTGTACGATCTAGAGTCAATGGAACCGTTCCCATTGACACGGATGTTGACGCAGTTGAAACGATATACCAAGAACATCGGATTGTTCCTTCCGAAGCTGTCGGATTTGGACCAATTGGAGTCAGCAACAAAAGCAGTGTTTGGTGATGATGCTGAATGCAGGGTCGAACATCTTGGCTGTGCTGTTCTAGCACTTATAGGAGAAGAGTTGGTTCAAAATTATGATGAAGAGCAATATGAAGAAGAGATGGAAGAGGAGGAAGAGTATGACGAGAGGTATGACGAGGAATATAACGAGTATGAAGAAGGGGAATTTCCTGACGAAGAGATTGAACAAGAAGACGAACAGGGCAACCAAGGCGAGGGTCCAGAAGACAGTGCACACGAAGATTCTCAGACTTCAGAAACTCCATTGGTACTACCTCCCAGCCCGACCGACGAGGAGCTCGAGGAGCTAATGAAGGAAGATATGGAGCTCTTGGATTACGAAGACATATGAGTAGTAACAGGTTATAGAATGTATATTTATAGTACTCATGCTTCCCATACTTCGGGTATTCTCATATTCTCATATTCTCATATTGGCCACACTACACGACCACCACGCAAGAACGTGCGACAGTCATTTTTTTGCGCGCAGACAACAAGAGAGAGAGAGAGAGGAGGGGGTGTGGAGGGTCGTGTGAGAAACTCAGACATTCATCGGCGTCTCTCCGTTGAAGACCACAACACTCGCCCCAAAACAAACAAAAAAAGGGAGACATTTCAACAAAAACAAACCAAACCAGAGACATTTTTCATTCCTATTTTTGCAGCTAGTCCCAGCGTCATATAACATCCACTCATAGTAGTCTAGATAACCCGCTATCACGTAGCAAGAGAGTATATGCTACATTAGAGCCACCCACCACCTCGATACACAACTACACCATGAACGACTCGGATACGATATCATACTTCGAAAACAAAATCGACAAGCTTAACACACAGTTGAACATTGAAAGAGAGAAGGTGACTTCGTTGCAGCAGGAGATTGTGTTGTTGAAGCAGTATAGCGACTATCAGAATTCCAAGATCGACAAAGTGACGTCTTTGATTGGCGACTTGTTGGAGAAGAAATCCCAAGATGACGCTGTTTTGAGCTCGATACAGGCTTTGCAAGAAGATGTGGATGTTGGTGATATCCAGGGCCAGATGGACCAATTATCATCACACCATGGTCTCAACCCCCACCAGCAACAACAACAACAACAACAGATGTTACACAACCAGCATCGTCAAGCCCAGAGACAGCAACAGCAGCAACAACAAGCTCAACAACAACGTAATGCTCATATCCAACAGGACCTTTCTGGACACATGGAGAACAATATGGATCCAGCGTTGCACCAAGTGGCAGTCGCTACGGCAGCCGTGCAAGCACAGGCTCAGGCAAACCAACAACAGCCACCACAATCTCAACAACAAGCACAACTCCAGGGCACATCGCAGTTGTCATCGCAGAGCTCTCAGAAGCCTAAGAAGAAACAAACCAAGAGAAAGGCTGACGAAGCTGGTTTCAGTCAGACCGGGTCGTCTTCCAAGCCACCCGTTCCTAAGAAAATCGAAATCATGTTTATCCACAACCCCACAACAGTTAAGGAGATTTACGACGAGTTCTATAGCGGTTACAAAGGGCAAGAGCCATTGTGCGGGTTGGATGCAAAATATGGGAAGCATGAATGGAGAGGGGATTCACGGTCCAAAGAATCGAAAAGGTACCAACGTAGAAAGAAATTGTGTGATGCTATTCAGAGGGGTATGCTCAAGTATGGGAAATCGGCTGACGAAGTCATCGAGTACCTTGAGGACTTCCGTAAGGAGAAGTCGTTGACCTGGTTGATGAACGGGAACTTGCCAGAAGACTTAGATTCTTAGTTTGCTCGCCTTCCATATTTATCTTTTACTAGTTTGATTTTGTATAATTTGTATTATTCTGTCCTTTATGTATTTTTCTTGCTTTGTGATACTTGGTCCTCGCGGGATCTGAATTTCCTCGCCATGGGTATCTGTTTTGATAAGTGCAAGAACACAGTGATGGCGTTGACCACACCGAACATCCACGGATTGATTCTTCACCAAGAACAAGAGTGACGGGCAACATGCAAGATATCATGCTTTTGTATTTGACACAATAGGTGGCAACTTCGTCAGAAAATCACACCGCTCTAGTCCCTCCATCAGCTCCACCTCTTGCCACTAACCTCTGTATCCCACAGCTGTACCAATTGCTAAATGTACAATTTGGAACCTTCTACAGGGATCCAATCCCATCATTTTCCTCAAGGGTTCCATTGCTGTGCTGGTTCCGGTCGGATCAAGTAGAAAAAAACAGGGGTCGTGCACCCCAGCCCAACAATCTAAATTGTTCTATGACATTCCATCACTCGTTGTTGCTCATTAGTATAAAAATTTTCACTTTTGCTCCCCCGAACTTTCATATACCGAAAAAAAAGAAGAGAAACCTTTTTCCTTCTTTTTTACTGTTTTCACTTCCCAACGAAAGAAAGTTAGCATTTTCATTCAATAGTTTCACATTATTTATTAGAAAGATGTTGTCTGCTAGAACCTCATTGAAGAACTTCGGTCGTCAATTGCCAAAAGCTTTGACCCGTGCCCAATCCACTAATGCTGCCCCAACGGGCCCAGTCATCGGTATCGATTTGGGTACCACCAACTCGGCTGTTGCTGTCATGGAAGGTAAGACCCCAAAGATCTTGGAAAACTCCGAAGGTGGTAGAACCACCCCATCCATCGTTGCCTTCACCAAGGATAACGAAAGATTGGTTGGTATCCCAGCTAAGCGTCAAGCTGTTGTTAACCCAAGCAACACCTTGTTCGCCACTAAGCGTTTGATTGGTCGTCGTTTCGAAGACGGTGAAGTCCAAAGAGACATTAACGAAGTCCCATACAAGATTGTCAAGCACAACAACGGTGACGCTTGGTTGGAAGCCAAGGGTGAACAATACTCCCCACAACAAATTGGTGGTTTCATCTTGAACAAGATGAAGGAAACCGCCGAAGCTGCTTTGCACAAGAAGGTCACTTCTGCTGTTGTTACCTGTCCAGCTTACTTTAACGATGCCCAAAGACAAGCCACCAAGGATGCCGGTAAGATTGTCGGTTTGAACGTCTTGAGAGTCATTAACGAACCAACTGCCGCTGCTTTGGCTTACGGTTTGGAAAAGAAGGATGGTGAAGTTGTCGCTGTCTTCGATTTGGGTGGTGGTACTTTCGATATCTCCATCTTGGACATTGGTGCTGGTGTTTTCGAAGTCAAGTCCACCAACGGTGACACTCACTTGGGTGGTGAAGATTTCGATATTGCCTTGGTCAGAAACATTGTTGAAAACTTTAAGAAGGAAACTGGTATTGACTTGTCCAAGGACAAGATGGCCATCCAAAGAATCAGAGAAGCCGCTGAAAAGGCCAAGATTGAATTGTCTTCCACCGTCTCCACTGAAATTAACTTGCCATTTATCACTGCTGACGCCTCCGGTCCAAAGCACATCAACCAAAAGATCACCAGAGCTCAATTCGAACAAATGGTTGAACCATTGATCAAGAAGACCATCGAACCATGTAAGAAGGCCTTGAAGGATGCTGGTTTGTCCACTTCTGACATCTCCGAAGTCATCCTCGTTGGTGGTATGTCCAGAATGCCAAAGGTTGTCGAAACCGTCAAGTCTATCTTTGGTAAGGAACCATCCAAGGGTATCAACCCAGACGAAGCCGTTGCTATGGGTGCTGCTATCCAAGGTGGTATCTTGGCTGGTGAAGTCAAGGATGTCGTCTTGTTGGATGTCACTCCATTGTCCTTGGGTATTGAAACCATGGGTGGTGTTTTCGCCAGATTGATTGCCAGAAACACTACTATCCCAGCCAAGAAGTCTCAAATCTTCTCCACTGCTTCTGCTGGTCAAACTTCTGTTGAAATCAGAGTCTTCCAAGGTGAAAGAGAATTGACCAGAGACAACAAGTTGATTGGTAACTTTACCTTGTCTGGTATCCCACCAGCTCCAAAGGGTGTCCCACAAATCGAAGTTACTTTCGACATTGACACTGATGGTATCATCAAGGTTTCTGCCCGCGATAAGGCTTCTAACAAGGATGCTTCTATTACCGTTGCTGGTTCTTCTGGTTTGTCTGATGCTGAAATCGAAAAGATGGTCAACGATGCTGAGAAGTTTGCTGAATCAGACAAGGCCAAGAAGGAAGCTATTGAAACTGCCAACAGAGCCGACCAATTGTGTAACGACACTGAAAACTCCTTGAACGAACACAAAGAAAAATTGTCCAGCGAAGCTGTTCAAAAGGTGCAAGACCAGATCCAAGAATTGAGACAAATTGTCTTGAAGGCTCAAGCTGGTGAAGAAGTTGCCCCAGAAGAATTGAAGCAAAAGACCGAAGAATTACAAAACGAAGCCATCAACGTTTTCAAGGACTTGTACAAAGACGGTGGTGAATCTTCTGGTGAACAACCAAAGAACTAAACGAGGTTTTAGAGAATTGGCATGAGCATGATCGTTTTTATGAAGATGAAAGAAACAAGAAGAGGAGGAAGGAACAACAAGGCGATATAGTTAAAGTGGGAAGCTAACTTTCTTTGAACTATTCTGTTTTTTTGTATATATTCGTTATAGCTTTTAGCTTTTGTTGTTGTTTGTCCCCATCACCACCCGTTGTGATCTTCTTTGTTTGTTTTTGAATTACATGTTTATATTATTGTTTTGAAATCGTAAATTACTTGTATATATAGTTTTTAATTAATTTGAATGAAATGAATAAGGAGTTTTATTAAATAACCTACGACTCATTAGCTATAGAACTTAGACTATGGTTTAATCCGAATGATCTCTTTAGTGGTGAATTCAACCGCGAGTTGCTCTTTTTCACAACCGTACCGTATGTCTTCAACAATATATCTGACTGCTTACTAGCAATAGAATTCGACTTGTTAACAGACGACCCATCCACATACAGGTACTCATCCTCGTCCTCATCCTCGTCCTCATCATCATCCTCGTCATCCTCTTCAGACAGGTACTCCAACATGTCACCCAACATGGACCTCCGATGAAGCACCCTCGTATTGAACTCCTCGTCCTTCTCATCACGCACGTAATGTGATTCGCCACTCGACGAAGTGTACACGGACGCACTATCACCACTCCTACTTTCTGAGTTCGTGCTGGTGTGCACCCCACTCGACTCGCTCTTGACGATCGACTTCTCGCCCTCCATCGACTTAATGAGCTCGAGCGTGTTGGAGTCGGCATAGATCGAGGACCCGTTGTTCGAGCTGCTGTTCGCGATGCTCTTCTGCGCCTGGTGTCCCTTTTGTTGGGAATGGGACTGGTTCGTGACTGTCTTCTGCGAGCCCTGTCTCTTGTTGCCTGAGCCTGGCGTGAACTCACTCACCATGAAGTTCTGGAACATGTTTATTTCCTGTCGGAGCTGGATCCGTTTGTATAGCACGAGACGCAAGTACTTCTCCCAGAGCTCAACCATCTCCTGCTGTGATGGTTGACGTGGGTGTTGTTGCTTGTCTGGTGGTGTGACTTGAGGAGCTGGGACACGTTGTGGACTTGGATTTCTTGTGTTTGTAAAGGTGTGATCGAGGTGCGGTGGTGGTACCGGCGGCATGGTTCGAGCATGTGTAGTGACGGAATCCGTAAGTAGTTCACTTGGAGACCCTTCGAAATCCGGCGATGGCAACATCGACTTGGAGTCACTGTTGCGCTCACCGTTGTGATTCCCCTGGGCCAGGTTAACGCCGTGCTTCTTGAAATAGTCGGCTTCTTGCTGGTAGATGTACTCTGATAAATGGTTCAATTTCCCGAAAGACTCGTCGTTATCGTGCAAGTACACGTTCTCCTTTGGTGCACCGGCCCGGAACTTCAAGTTATCGTCGATCTTGGCGACTTTGAACACCGGCTGCTTGCCCAAGTGTGGGTTTGTGATGGGTGCCGAGATATTGAACGGGGATGAACTATCCCTGATACTCTTGATTCTCTTGATATCTTTCGGCCGTGGGTTTTCTCTCTTTCTTCGCAAACTCTGAAGCGTTCTTGATCGTCTGACACTAGCAGTTCTCTTGGAGGACACTTTGAAACTCCAGAACTTGAACTTGGAAATCATCTTCTTGATACTCATCTTCAACCGATAGATCCAGCTACCTTGTTTCGACTTGATTGCATTCTTCCTAGCCAAGCTCGAATTCGAACTCGATGAGGTCTGCACACGTACATTGCTCGTTCTCTTCGACTTCCGCTTGAACAACAAACTGGCTCTCTTTCGGTTGTACTCATTCCTAGCCAACAACGGCGTGTCTTGCATTTCCTGACGCGTGGAGAAAATCGTAGCCTGTGAACCCATAGAATCAGATATCTCCCTGTGTGGGTGTTGCTGATTCAAGACCTCGCTACTCCCGGGCCCAAGGTGTCTGTCAGGGTTCAATATCAGCCCGGAATTCTTGGGGTTTCGCTGCATCGGCGTCAAGCTCCTAATTATCTCATACCCGGCGCTTTCCAACGACGGAGACACGATTGACAAGTTATCCAAACGTTGACTCACGTACGGGTTCTGCTCATCGACAATGAAATTGGAGAACCTCTTCGGGTTGAAGTCGTCGTAGTTCCCAGTGGTTGCTGCCGCTTGCTTCGGTGGTGGCATTGGGAGGTCCTTGTCTTTGTCTAGTTTCTTCAGTGAGTCGTCATCGCTTCTCCAAAGGTGGAACGTATCCTGGGGGTCCTCTTGGTCTAGGAAGTAATATGGAAAGGAAATCGGTAAGGACTTGCTGGAAGTGGACTCGACTTCCAAGCGAGTCAATGTAGCTTGGGTCATTTGCGGAGCTATTAATATATTATTCTCACTGCTGTGTGTGGTTTGAGGCAACGGGGGAAGTGGTGGGAGGAAACTTGCTGGGTTTAATGTAGTTGTGGTAGCACCGGGCAAATTCTCCTTTGAAACAGTATAAGATTTATGATCCAGGGTTTTCTCCTTGCTTTTATATCGCAAATAGGAAGCGTCGGTTTGTGGGTGATTCGACATTTCGCCTCGATATGCAAATTATTCTATATCGCACGGTAAAAGGGGGAAGGGAGAATGTAAGGTAAATTGGTTTGCGGTTGGCAAATAGACGATGGAATTGGCAGTCTCTGGGGGTTGTACAAAGTATGATTAAGCTTTGCAAATGGCAGAAGAATTGACGACAGGAATTGCAGAATTTTATATCAAATTGAAATGAGGCAACGTCCAGCAGTGGGTTTTAATGAGTCCGGGGAGTATACTAGACGTGATCAGCAATGTGTGATCTGTGGGTTGTTATTTCGAAATCATTATGATGCAGTGTTTGTTAAAAAAGAAAAATGCAAATAATATATGGCGGGAGGAAGACACACACAGAGGAGCGGCGCTGGGCAGAGAGAAAATAATGGAAAGATGGCTGGCTGTAGAACCAAAATTTCTAATGCGAGAATTTTAGAACCACACTCGCACCAGAGCTACCAGGTGCACCCTGGAACCAGAACCAGAACCAGAACCAGCCCTTTTTCTTTTGTACAATGTGGTGCCACGCTTAACAACGCAAGCGAAACCCTTTACAACTTTAAGAAGATAGAACGTTTATTTTTTGTGTATATCAAGAATGATTCCTGCTTTTTCTTTATCTATTGGAACAATAGAGGAATAGTTAAAATTTTCTTCCCCTTGTGTCTATATCTAAATATAGATCTGACAAAATTAAGAATTAAACAAAAAAAAAAGTAATAAAAAAAATGGTAGTAATAAAGAAACTTTTTCTTGAGGAGAGGGGATGGATGAAAGGGAAGCTTATGCCTTGGATGGAGCCAAACCGACAGCATTCTTGTCCAAGTCGTAGATGGAGTAGTACTTTCTCAAGAAAGCATCACCAATGATGGCCAAGTCACCAATTGGTTTAGGGAAGTCCATTGGGGTAAATACCGAGATACAAGAACCACCAACTTCCAAAATGTAGTCGTGGGCGGTTAAAGTAAAGTTGTGGCCAGCAAAGGTCAAAGTCAAGTCTGGCAATTCATCTCTTTTAGCACAATCGATTTGGTATTGACCAGACCAGGACTTGGTGGCACCAATCTTAGCGTTGATGATTTCAGCCAAGGACGATGGCAAGGTGATCAATGAAGTACCAGTGTCGATGGCAGCACCGGTCTTTTGCAACTCGGCGTATTCATCACCTAAACCGATACCTTCAAAGGAGACTTCCCAGTAAGCCTTTCTTCTGACTGGCAACCAGGTGATCTTACCTTGGAACAAGGAAGCGTCGTAGCCACCAAAGGTAGCCAAGCCACCGTCGTTTTCATCCTTTTCGGTGTTGCCCAAGTAGAAAGATACTTGTGGTTTGTCCAACAAGCCTTGGTTGATGGCATTGTAGACAGGTGGGACAATGTGGTTGACGGAGATGGTGTCGTAAGCCAAACCCAAGATACCATCAAACTTACCAAAGGCAAAAGCCAAACCTGGTTCGGAGGTAGCTTCAGCAAAATCTTGCTTTGGGATGACCAAGTCACCGATGGTCAAAATATCTTGGGAAATGTAACCCTCCATAGAACCAGAACCGTACTGGATAGAGAATTCACTGCCGTTAGCCTTGTAGGTGGAGGAGGCATCGTGGTCGTACTTGGAGTGCAAGAAGCAAGCCAACGAAGTACAGTCTTGGGAGGGGACCCACAAGTTGGAGGAACCAGTGTCCAAGATAACCTTGAATGGTTGGCCTGGGGTACCTATTTCAATCTCGGTAAAGTATTGAGCATTCAAGTAGTTCGTCAATGGGGCGTCGTACTTGCCACCCTTTTGTGGGGTAACGAATGGGACTTCAGCTTCTTGGTTGGACAAGACGTGTTGCAAGCCAAAGCTGGTTGGGTTACCGTGAGCGGCATTGAACAAGTTCATGTACTTGTTGGCCAAAGAGCTGGTGTATTCTTGGAATGTGGAAGCGTCCAAGGTTTCTTCGTTGGACAACTTGGACAACTTGATGTTGTGGGACTTAGCATCGACGACAGTTGTTAAGGACAACAAGGTCGTGGCAACGGTTGATAAAACCGACAAAGACAATTGCATTCTTGAAAGTTCCTGGGTGGGAGAAAGGAGGCGGTGGTGTTAGCTAAAGAATGAGAGAGTAGAAAAGAACGGGGGATAGGGAATTAAAAGAAAAGGTAGGAAGGATTGAGTTGAGTTGAGTTTCCTTTGTGGTTCTTCTAAGACTGTTTGGTTGAGTTGTTCTTTTCTGGAGGGAAAGGAAGCAAAGGAAGCAAAGGAAGGAAAGAGGAAGGGGAATTTTTGTAATTTAAAATTGGAAGGTTTGTGCCATTGGTGTGTGGGTGAGTGAGAGTGGTGAGAAAATGCGGGTGGAACAAGAGGAAGAGGAAGAAGAGGAAGCTTGCTGTCTGGGTGTCTGGGTGAGTGTGCGAGTGGCAACAAAATTGTAACAATGGGTTGTCTGTATGTGCTGGGCTTATCGTCGAACTTTATCTCTTGGGTGGGTCGTGCACTGTGGCACATTCCCGCATTCGTTAAATTACACCAATGACCAGAATAGTCGCTGTTGTACCCTAATTGGGGGTTCCATATTAGCCAGCTCTTCAATAAGCTAACCAGATCTCTCGCTGGATACCTTCATCAGTAACTGACATAACCACACAGCGCCCTGCTTCTTTCTTTCTTCCTCCTCCCCCTGTAGAAGCCACACCTCGACAACCGTTGTGTCTGTGTTGCTCTGCACAAAAAAATAGGGGGGTGGTGGTTTATTACGGGTGGCAAAAAGAAACTGCGAGATTCCCGGAAGAGAAAAAAAAAGGAAAGAACAGTCACGTGCGAATACGGTCGGAAGTCAGGTTCTGTGCCCAGCCACAATACATTCCCAAAAAGAAAGCTCATCTTGCGCTGTGTCAAAAAAACACTCTAGAGTCTTCTTGACCATTTACCTTCCTATATCTCTGGCGGTAACGGATGTCGGTTACCGGGTTTAACTTGCCTGTGATTTTGTGACGCACGGAGTAAATCCTGGAATCGCCTATGAGAATCATCTCCAAACTCATTGGGAAAAAAATACCAGATACACAACCCTGGCTGTCTTCTGTTCTCACCTTCAAGTTGTCATTTGTCCAGACCTAGACTATCACCATATTCAAATCAATCACTAGAATGTCAGGCTTTTTCGTTTCCAAAGTCGAGACCCATTTCCCCAAGAGCCCCGTCAAGTTCGCAACAAGTAAGCCATCGAACGATGATGATGATTCCTCCACCACTTCGATCCCTGAGATTCTCAAGTCGTCGGTGCCTGAGTTCGATACGAACTATTCCTTCTTGATCAACCCGTTGTTGTCGTCTGGCCACACCCAGACTGCATACACGGCGCTCAACAAGTTTGACAACCAAGACAAGGTCAACTACAAGAGAGAGATCATAACCATTGATCCGATAACTTACAAACTCCCAAATGGCGAAGAGTTGTTTTATGATCAATGGAAAGGAGAGAGTACTATTGCGTTAGACTATGCCATTCCAAAGGGTACTTTCAAGACTGATGCCGACCACGGAAGGTTTAAGCCTGAATCGCAAACTAGAGAGTTGCCGCCACGCACAGAGTACAAGAACCCAGAGGAGAACTTGATTGATGATTCCAATGACAAACCTTTGTTGGTTGTGTTGCATGGATTGGCCGGTGGATCATACGAAGCATATCTTCGTGCTGTCGTGGATAAGATCATTGAAGAACCTTATGGGTTTGACGCACTCGTTGTCAACTCCAGAGGATGTGCCAATCACACCATCACATCCCCACAATTGTACAACGGGTTGTGGACTAACGATATCAGATATGTGATCAACGAAGTCGTCACCAAGAGATGGCCAAACAAGAAGGTCTATTTGATGGGATTCTCCTTGGGCGCCGCCATCTGTTCCAACTACTTGGGCCAAGAAGGTGAACATGTCCCTGATCAAATCAAAGGATCCATCGTCATTGCATGTCCCTGGGATTTCGTTGAGAGCAGCTACCATTTGCGCGACTCCATCATTGGTCACTACATCTACTCCCCGACCATGGCCAACAACTTGCTCAAGCTCTTAACCACCCATCACATCTTGCTAGCCAACGACTTGGTGAAGCAGTACATGGAGAACCCCGAAAAGTACGAGGTCAAGTTCTTGAAACAGTTCGATGATAAATTCACCGCGAAATTGTTTGGGTTGAACTCAGCGGACGAGTACTATAGAAACGCATCACCCCTGCAACGTCTACTCAAGGTCCGAGTCCCCACCATCATTCTCAACAGCTTGGACGACCCAATCGTCGGTTCCCGAAGCTTGCCTGTGTCTGAAATCAACTTGAACCCGTACTTGACCATGGTCACGACGACGAACGGTGGCCATATTGGCTGGTTCACGCTCAATGGAGCAAGGTGGTACGTCGAGCCTGTGTGCAAGCTCTTTGCCGAGTTGAATAAAGTCGACGTCATCAAGGCGAATGAAGAGGATCTTCCTATTGACATATCCAAAGGTAGCTGGATGTATGATCGATTGGTGAATGGAATGTTGCCTCCCAAAAAGAAGTTGTAGCCTTTAGATACTTCCTAGATTATTTATTCTCTCTTTCCTTGTCTATACAAATACAATTTAAAAAGCCGAAATCAATCTCTAACCGTAAAAATAACTAATGTATATATAAAAAAGAAACTCCAATATCTACATACACAACAACAGCTAGTACTCATCTTTACCACTAATAATAACATCATTTATCTTCAAGATCATTCTGGTTAATTGTGTAGCCAACAACAACTGCTGTCTCTTACCAATCAAAGGATCGATAATGAACAAATCTTTCATATCGTTAGTTCCCTTACCAAGACAATCAACACCCAAATGCGACGAGTTTTCATTGACTTGCTTGGCTTTCAAGGAAGACAAGGTTTCAATTGGGTCCAAACCGGAGTTCTCAGCCAAGGTCATGGGGATAGTATCCAAAGCAGTAGCAAATGCTCTAAATGCATACTGATCTATACCCTTTTGTCTATCTGCGGCTTCCGACACAGCCAAAGAACAAGTCAATTCAGCAGCACCTCCACCGTAAACAACCCTGCTGTCTCTGACTAAGTTACGGACAACACAGAGAGAGTCGTGCAAAGCTCTGACACCTTCAGCGACAATCATCTCGTTGGATCCTCTTATGAAACATGTGACGGCTTTGGTATTGGAACATTCTTCGATAACCAACATACGGTCTTTGGTGGTACCAAATTCCAATTCTCTAATGACACCAGCAGTACCCAATTTATCAGCAGTCAAGTCTTCAAAACGTGGGACGATACGACCGTTGGTGGCAATGGCTAATAACTCCAATTCAGAACCGCCAATCCATCTTATAGCGTTCAACCCGTTAGCCAAAAGCAAATGGTTAGCTTCGTCATCAAAACCCCATTGACAGGCAACGACGTTAGCACCTGAATCCTTAACCAAGTCAATCATCTCTTGGAACTTCTTTTGTTCATACTCTTGCAACACTTTGAATTCTTCAACGGTGGATATGTCTAGCTTGTGTTTGGTCTTTGGCTTTGGTGGTTCGAATGGGCATGTCAAGATAGCAATCTTACAATCTTTCACAATTTTTGGCATCTGTGGGTGGGAAAAGTCTTTATCTAACAACACACCTTTAATCAAAGACGAGTCTTCAATGGACCCACCAACCTTCTTTTCCATCTTGATCAACTCAAAGTCCACGTCTCTTCTGTCCAAATCAGCAACATCCATAACAGCATCAACAGCCATGTTGGCGAAATGATCATGAGCTTTAGAAACAATCTTGGAACCAAGGGACGTCTTAGCTGCTTTCAAAAGATTTGCCCTGTCGTCAATCAATATATTATCAGCAACCTTATCCAAATGGTCAACGGCAATCCTACACGCCTCGTCAAACCCATTGGCGATTCTGATCGGATGTATTCCTTTCTCAATCAACTCCAACGCCTGGTCCAACAACGCACTCGCCAAGACAACGACTCCCGTCGTCCCGTCTCCGATCTCATCGTCCTGGGATCTTGACAACTCAACAAGCAACTTGGCAATCTCATTGTCCAAATCCATCTGGGTCAAGATCGTTGCGCCGTCGTTCGTGATCGTGATGTCTCCGTCCGGGCTAATCAAGATCTTATCGAGTCCGCGGGGCCCCAATGACGTCTTGACGATCGACGCCACTGATCTAGCAGCTAGGATATGCGACTTGGTGGCTTCAATCCCGTGCTTTCTTTGCTTCTTGCCTTGATCTCTGACAATTATGAACGGTCTGCCCATCTCGTCCTGTGCGACGATCGCATTGGACATGTCCAATCCCTGTGGTGCGGCGGCCATATTTGCAAATGTAGTGGTGGTGGTGGTATTCAGTGGTGGTGGAAGGTTTGGCTGTAACAAAATTTTTTCTTCCTGCCTGGCGTTCTTGTTGATTGATTGATGTGAAGGAAGATTTTTTTTTTCCTGAATATTCTTTACAACGAGAAACACGCATCTTGGATGTCAAGTGACAAACAAGAGGTTGCAAGGGTGGTGGTGAACGTGATGGTGATGACTGTACAGGATGAATGAGTTGTCATGGATGTCTACTTCTAGAGTGATTTAGAGAAGCAGAAGCACATGTCGTGGGTGGTTACTGGTAACCTCAGACGGAATTTCCCGACAAAACACCTGATCCTCCAATCTGAGGTTCTTATATGATGTTCAGAATCAACTGCTTACTCTATAGCTCTCTTACCTATCCACCTTCTTTCTGTGTTGTGTAATTTCGTCTGTTACCGTCTCTAATCCCAGAACCCTCCGATATTTGGCAACTCATCGAGCCTGAAAAAAAAACCTCTGAAAAAAGCTCACACACATCACACCAACCCAACCCCCAATCATCCCTATCCAACCCTCCATCATGTCAGTAGTCGGCTCGTTAATATTCTGCAACTTCTGCGGGAACTTACTAGATTCACACAGTTCGACCTCGAGCATAACATGCGGTGTGTGTTCAGCATCCTACCCGAAATCCAAATTCGCCAACTTGAAAGTCGTGACGACGTCCTCCGACGATGCGTTCCCCAGTACTTTGAAGCTGGCCAGGTCTGTGGTCAAGACGTCCTTGAAGAAAGACGAGTTGGACGAAGGTGCTACGATTAAGGAAAAGTGTCCGAAATGTGGCAACGAGGAGATGCAGTATCATACCTTGCAGTTGAGATCCGCCGATGAGGGTGCTACTGTGTTTTACACTTGTACGAAATGTGGATACCGTTTCAGAACTAATAATTGATCGGTGGTGGTGGTTGTTATTTTGAGTATAGCATTAACGACAACATAGATTATATTATAAAAGTACACAAATTAGAAGCAAAAACAAAACACACTTTGTCTAGTTAACAGTAGCGTATTCGAACTCGTTGGAGTTTTCGTACTCATACATGTCCAAAGCAACAATAGCGGAATCTCTAACAACACTCAGCGCCAGTTCATCCTTTGAGAACTTTTGCAAGATCTCCAAGACCTCATCAGTTGCAATTGATCCCAACGCCTCGGCTGCCTCGTGTCTAACCATACCTTCCTGCTTATCGTCCTGCAACATCTCAATCAACGGAGGCACAGTGACCGGGTTACTCAACTGTCCCAAGACATACGCGATCTCGTGCTTGAACAACGCACTTGGATCCAGGAACCCAGTGCACAACGCCAAGCACGCCTCGTCCGTGTTGAGATCCCTCAATCTAAACATAGCTCTATATCTTTCAAACAACGGCGCATCCTGGTCGTTCAAAATCGCCTGCAACTTCTCCACTTTGCTTGACGACGTCTTGGAGTCCAACGGTGGCGCAGGGTCAATCGAATAAAACACATTCTCTTCAATCGTCTCCGTCTTGGCCCTGTCTGAATGCTCCCAGTTTATTCTATCAATAGCCAACTCACACGTCTGTCTGATCTCAAGGGATGGGTCCTCGCGGAAGTATTTCTCCAACAACGGCAAGGAGTCCTTATCTCCCAAGGCACCAAGGGCCTCCGCGGCCTCGTGTCTCACCATGACCTGCTGGGCATCGCTCTCCACGACGTCCCGCAAGAACGGGGCCGCGTACAAGTCACGCGTCTGGCCCAAGACATAGGCGACTTCGTGCTTCAACAACTCGGAGTCGTCGCCGAAGGACTCAGCAATGTACTGGATGGCAAGGTGCGCCTTTGCCCTGTCTGGGTCGTCCTTGCCGATGGACTTCAAGTTGAAAAGCGCACGGTATCTTATACTTAGCTTCTCGGTGCCGGACTTGTTGATGAGCACGTCGCGTAATTCCTCTAAGGTGGCGTTGTCGGCGTCAAATTCTTCCTGGGACATGTTCTAGGTGATTAGTTGGTTTTGGTGAAGAAAATATTCAAGGGGACAACGAACTGAAAATTTTTGAGGATTTTTGTATTTTTATTTTTTTTTTTTTCATGTTCGCACATAACCTCATCGTGTGCTACGAGGAGACACACAGAGACCTTCCCCAATTCTCGCATTTTGTCGGGCGTGGTTTTTATTTTGCAGCTTGCACCTAGACCCACATCCCACAACTGCAAAAATTTTTACTCACCCATGTGAATTAATAATCTTTATTATCTGCTATCTATGTAGTCAACAACTCTATAGCCTGCTTCACATCCGCATTAATCACAACCGTATTCTCTAAGATATTCATTGGGATCGCGCTCGAGGGTCCCGTGCCAACTCTGATCATCTTGAAATGGTCCGGGTACCGCTCCACCTTCTCCTCGTTCGGCCAGCGCAAAACACTAGGCGTGTTCAACCCCACGCCTAGTTCTAGAATCACCACCTTCTTGCGCGTCGCCAACACGTCCCTCATGAACTCCCTGTAGTTGTCTCGCTGAGCCCGCACAATCTCCTGGTTGAAATGATCACCCATGCGCAAAAACATCGTCATTTCAGACCCACAGAAATGACATCTGGGTATATCCTCTGGTGTGCTTAACGGGTACTTGTCCACCATCTCCTCCATTGGTCTATATGCGTCGGGACGACAGTTGACCAGACACTGGATACTCGCGTAGTTTCCCTGGATCGTCAACACTTTCCCACTCTCGAACCCGTTCTTGACAAAGAATCCATCGGCGTTGCTCGTGACGACAAAGAAGTCTCTGAACTTCTCGCTGAGCCCGCGGAGTCGCTCGTAGCTGCCCGTCCGGGGCCACTTATGGTAGAGGTTGGTGTAGTGGTAGACGAAAAAGTTCCAGAACTCGACCGTCGTGGGCCACGGGTACCCTATGGTTCCGTACAAGTACTGGATGTCGTACTTCAAGAACGGCTCGTACTCGCGCAGGAAAAGCTCCCTGGACGAGTAGTCGAGCCCCTCACTTGCGGACAACCCGGCACCGGCGCTGATTAGCAAGTAGTCGGCTTCTTGAATCCAGCTTTGCGCCCTCTCTATGTTGGGCTCTGGCTTAGGGACGACCACATTGCTTGGGAGTTTGCGGGACTTGTCAAGGTTCTTCTGGTATATCTGTTCGTCTTCCTCCAAGAACACGTTGAATATCACATGTTGGATGCTTGATTCCGGATGCGTTTCAAAGTACTCACTCACCGTCCGTACCGCGATCTCGCTAGCCAAGTCCTTAGGAAATGCGAATATCCCCGTTGAGATACAGCAAAACGCAATGGACTTCTCCTTACCATGTCCATCAACACCTTCCAAGACCTCCAACGCCGACCGATAGCAACCCTGCAACTCGCACACTTGCCTCTCCGCGACGTCGCCATTGTGTATGATGGGCCCCACGGTGTGGATCACGTACTCCGCAGGCAAGTTGAATCCCGGTGTAATCCTCGCTGAGCCCGTTGGTTCGTGGCCGCCCCGCATGAGGTCGAAGCACGCGCGGCGCAAGTCGGGCCCCGCCGCCCTGTGGATCACGTTGTCGATGCACTTGTGCTGTGGCTGGAAACAGCCCAAGAGCGCCAGGTTCGCTGCGTTCACAATCGCTGTGACGTCCGTGAGACTCGTTATGTCGCCCCTCCATAGCGACACTTTGGTCGTGTTGTTAGGAAGGAGATAGTTGTTGGTGAGGGACTTGGTGGAGGTGTGGAGCTTGTTGGTGTTCTGCCAGGCGATGAACTTGTTGATTTCTTGGTTGATGGCGTCCGGGATGGGCGTCCTGGGATCTCGTTTGCAGAGCAGGATCCGGATCATTTCATGCTGGTGGTAGCTTTCCATGTTGTAGAGGTGCTCCACGAAATGGGACTTCCATTGCACATCGTTGCTTTCTTCAATGAGGTACTTCAAGATCTTGATGATGTTGATCATGATGATGATGGCGGGGTGTAGAGGGTCTGCTAACCATCGTAAAACATCTGTCAGCCTCTAAAATGTTTCAATTCCCTTTTTATACTTTAATTGATGCCGTTTCTCACCCATGCCGGATGACAAATCAAGCTTAGTAATTTTTTCTCTCAATGTTACAATACAATTAGGCGAGGGAATATGGTAGCGAGGGAGTATCGGGAAGCCGGAGGCTGTCTTGTCTTACACAAATAACAACGTTTTTTTAATAATTGACAAAAGGGTTCTATGTATACTCTAAAAGTCTACTCTAACAATTCCTTGACTTCTTCGGTGTCTGACTCCTTGTCAAAATCAGGTCTCAATCTCTCGTAACCGTCAACGGTTCTGGCATATGTGATACCACCTAATCTACTGACAGGTTTCAACTTGGCGATATCAAGGTTGTTCAATTCCTTGTTGATAACGTCTTCTCTGACGTGGAAGTTGACACCTTCAACAATGGCCAACACACCGGTGGCTCTGTTGGGGTCAGACTTGGATTTCCATTCGTGGGAAGTCACCAACTTGGCTTCGATGGAGAACGCAGACTCAGCGACGTGAGGAGGCTTGACTTTTTCAGATTCCACTGGGGTCAATCCCGACAATTTCCATTCGTCAACACCTGGTGGAGCATTAGTGGAGCAGTAGTTAGCGGCTTCAACGAACCATTCACTTATTATGTTGATTGTCAACTCTTCAGTGTCCAAGATATTACGGGCAGTATCCTTTGGGTTTCCCTTACCGCCAGAGAACCCCAAAGTGAAGATTGGTGGGTCGTGATTGACAACTGTGAAGTAGGAGAATGGGGCCAAGTTACGCACGCCGTCTTTGGAAATGGTCGACACGAACCCAATTGGTCTTGGGACAACAGCACTAATCAAGGTCTTGTAGTTGTCGACGGGGTTTCTTCCCTCTCCATATGGATCAATGGTCAATTTCTTGTGTTGTTTCCAAGAAGGATCGTTAGCTCCGGAGCCCACCTTCCAGTCCTTGTCGGGGATCTGGGTGTAGTTCCACACTCTGTCAAAGTCAAAAGGAGGTCTTGAGTTCTCGACTTTCCCAAAGTCAGGGTGTGGGTTTCTCTTGATCTGGCTTTCTAATCCGAATCTCTTTGGTTCTTCAGTTTGTTGGTTGGTCATTTTGGTGGTGGTGGTTGAAAGGTGACGTAAAGTAGGAAGAATAGAGGAGGATAGTGGTTTCAATTTATTCATTGATTTTTTTTCTGTATCTTTTATATGGCTCCTCTCCCACTGTGGGAATATTTAAGTTGTGGTTGTGGAAGTTATCTGCTGGGGCATTATTAATGGTTTCGGAAATGCAGATAATTGAGATCTTCTCAATATGTGGGTCGTGTAGTGTGGCGAGACATGGAAATGTGGGAAAAGGTGTTAAAGCGGCCTGTTGTTTGAGGTGGGGAAAAAGTTGGTCAGGAAAAGTCCGGGAAAGCGAGATGGGCGTGTGATGGTGGTGGTGGTGGTGGTGGTGGTGCTTAGAATGGCCGCTCCATCGGTGTTAAATTATACCGTATGGCCATGGGACTATGGTTATGTTATGGGGGGGAGGCCATTGAGGTGTGGGTTATTGTAGTAGTGAGGGATTTTTTTCCTCAGTCCACGTCTTCCGAAGTTTACTGCTGGTGGTGGTGGTGGTGGTGGTAGTGGTGGTAGTGGTGGTAGCAGCACAGAGATAGCCAATTTTTTCCTTGTCTTGAGTATGAGTCAAACCCACCAGACGAACAAAGAACAGAAAAAAGGGAAAAAAATCTTCCACCAATAAGTGAAAAATCCACAGACTATAGACACCATCTCCACCTTCACCTCCACCTCCACCTCCATCTCCACATCATCATTACATCATCATCATGGTTAAAAAAGTACTCCTCATCAACGGACCAAATCTCAATTTGTTAGGAACAAGGGAACCTGAAAAATATGGCACCACCTCGCTCTCGGATATCGAGAAAGCAGCCATTGAACAAGCGCAGTTGAAGAAAAATGACTCTGAGGTTTTGACCTACCAAAACAACACCGAAGGTTTCATAATCGACAGAATTCATGAAGCAAAGAGACAAGGCGTGGGCTTTGTAGTTATCAATGCGGGTGCTTACACCCACACCTCTGTTGGTATCAGAGACGCCTTGTTGGGCACTGCCATCCCCTTCATTGAAGTGCACATCACCAATGTGCACCAGAGAGAACCTTTCAGACACCAGTCTTACTTGAGTGATAAAGCTGTTGCTGTGATTTGCGGTTTGGGTGTGTATGGTTACACTGCTGCTATTGAGTATGCCTTGAACTACTAAGTGGGGGGGAGACAAGTGAGTATGTAAATAGGGTGATCATTTAAAATACAGCATATCCGTTGAGCCATGTACGTACCGTAGTCGTAACCATCACGATCCGATAAGTTGCAGCTGTGGGTGTGTGGATGATCGGGGTTGTGGGTTGTGGGTTGTGATTGATTATTAATGGCTTACTATTGGCTGAACAATAACTGAACAATAACTCTTGGGTCTCTCTCTCTTTTTTTCCCCACAATTTTTGGTTGCAACTTTTGAGCACTGGCGTCTTCCTTTGCTGTCTCTAATAGAGAGAGAAACAAAAAAAAGACGTGCACAGTGACAAACCATATAACTCGGAAATACGTTTAAACTTTGACCGGGTGTCTATTTACCCTACATGCTTAGAAATTTGTTTCCATATAAAAACCCCCCATGATTTCCTCTTCCTACTTCCCTCAGAATATTTCACGATCAACAACTTTATCTTATATAACTAACGACACATAATATTCATAATGGCTCCAACTCCAACCACTACCCCAACACCTGTCCCACCAAAGGGTCCAGAAATAGGCGACATGAGTGATGAGACAATCACAGAAAACACCATCTTGGTCAACTCCCAGCACAAGAACATGCGCTTGCTTTTCGTGTTGAACGCCTTGGTGCAGCACTTGCACGACTTCGCTAGAGAGGTCAGATTGACCACCGAAGAATGGGAAGAAGGTATCAAGTTCTTGACCGAGTGTGGCCACATCACCACCGATATCAGACAGGAGTTTGTCTTGTTATCCGACATCTTGGGCTTCTCCGTGCTTGTTGATGGTATCTCCCACCCAAAGCCAGACAACGCCACCCTGGGCACCTTGTTGGGCCCATTCCACACCCATGACGCGGAAGAAAAGGAACAAGGTGACAGTATTGTCTCGGAAGGCAAGGGTGAACCATTGTTGATTGAAGGTAAATTGACCGACACTAACGGTGACCCAATCCCTAATGCTACTATTGATCTTTGGCATTGTGACAAGGACGGGTTCTATGACACCCAGTATGAAGACCGTCAAGAGGCTGATTTGAGAGGTATTATCAGAACCGCAGAGGATGGTTCGTTTGTCATTAAGGCTTCTAAGCCAGTGCCATATCCTATCCCAAGTGATGGTCCAGTGGGTAAGTTGTTGAAGATTATTAACCGTCACCCATACAGACCAGCCCATATCCACTTTATAATTGAAAAGCCAGGCTACGACAGGTTGATCACTGCTTTGTACGAGAAAGGTGATCCATTTGAGAAGTCAGACGCTGTGTTCGGTGTCAAGTCTAAGTTGTTGTACACTTTAGATAAGGTCGGTGAAGAGAGAGCTCAGAAGTACGGTATGGATAAGGACGATTGGCACTTGCATTGGGATTTCACTATTATCACTGAACAGGAGTCAGTTGATTTGGTGAGAAAGAAGAACAAGGAAGCTATTGCTAACAACAAGAACTCACCTTATAACTTGGTGCTCAACAAGAACGGGTTGCCAGAGCCTGCACCATTGGATTAGACACCTATTTATACCTGTTTTAGATTGATTTTGTTACGTAGGACATACATGAATGAAAGTATTTATAACGACCCGCTTCGTGTTTTTGCGCGGAATATTGTACCAATTTACAGCGAAAAGTTTCCATACTTTTCGGACTGCACAACGGAAAAATAGGCTGTGCGTTATAAATGTAAGGAAGGATATATGCATTGTTCTATCCGTACTACAACCTTAGCTTTGCCAGTAATAAGCTTTTTTCCACCCGGACCCCGGAATCTTGTCGGAAATACACCTGGGTCTTCCCCTCCTCGCCCCAGATTTCACATAGCGAGCGAACCAATTAAACTACACGTCCTGGAAAGCGGAGGGAGGGAAGGAGCTCGTTTACCAAAGGTTAGAAAAACCATGGGAACCCCAAACACCTCTAAGCCAATGGAAACGTAACATTACTAAATTAATAGTCATTACCATTGCTCTCCTTTGTGACATCCCCATCTTCCCCGTCAGTTAATGGGAGATGGGAATACCCAGGGGAAAAACGTATCCCGTGTGGTTGGTGCAGGAAACTTTTGGGTATTTCCGAAAAGCATTTCCAGAAACTGACGGAAATATGCGGTGCTCAAAACCCACATTACTAACTGGAAATCTGGGTTAACCTACTTTACCCCAACATTACACTTTTGTATAAGAACACCACCAATTCCCACCCCATCACTACATCAAAAATGCAACCACTATAAGTTACCCACCACACCATGTTATCGCTAATAAAAACATCAACCACCAACAGAACAGCCTTCTTCATCAGGCTTCTTTCCACCACGCAACCCAAAACCAAGGTTGTGGGCAGCACCGACGAAGCCATCGCCGGCATCGGGTCCAACATCACGTTGCTCTCCGGCGGGTTTGGTCTCAGTGGTGTTCCCGACACTGTTATCAACGCAATGGTGAACCATCCAGAGATCACGAACGTGACCGCGGTGTCCAACAACGCCGGGCTCGACGGGCGCGGGTTGTCGCAGTTACTCGTCACGGGCCAGATCACCAAGATGATCTCGAGCTACATCGGCGGCAACCGCACGTTCGAGAAGTTGTACTTGACGGGCCAGATCGACTTGGAGTTGACCCCGCAGGGGAACTTGGCCGAGCGGGTCCGCGCCGGCGCAGCGGGCATCCCGGCGTTCTACTCGCCTGCTGGGGTAGGTACGTGGTTGGAGGAAGGGAAGTTGCCTGTGAGGTACGATGAGACGGGGGAGAAGGTGTTGAAGACGAGTGAACCTAGAGAGGTGAGGGAATTTAATGGGAGAAAATTCTTGTTGGAGCCAGCTATCAATGGGGACGTGGCCGTGGTGAAGGCGTACAAGGCGGACACGTTGGGTAATTGCTGGTTCCGTGGAGCTGCCAGGAATTTCAACAGTGTCATGGGAAGAAACGCAAAGTTGACCATTGTTGAAGCTGAACATATCGTGGAACCGGGCGAGATCCAGCCTGAGGACGTGCACTTGCCTGCAATTTACGTCGATAGGGTGATCCAGTCGACTACGCCTAAGGACATCGAGATCTTCAAGTACTCCGAGGACGAATCAACCCCACTGGATAAACCAAAACTGGACGCTGACTTGAAGAGAGAGAAGATCGTCAAGAGAGCCGCTCAGGAATTCACAGATGGGTCGTTTGCTAACTTGGGCATCGGTATGCCAACGTTAGCTCCAAACTACTTGCCTAAAGACATTCACGTGACGTTGCAATCTGAGAACGGTATCTTGGGCTTGGGTCCATATCCAAAGAAGGGCGAAGAGGACCCAGACTTGATCAACGCCGGTAAGGAGACCGTTACATTAGCACCAGGTGCTTCGTTGTTTGGCTCCGAAGAGTCCTTCGGTATGATCAGAGGCGGTAAGATCGACTTGACTATCTTGGGAGGTTTGCAGGTTTCCGCTAGAGGTGACTTGGCCAACTGGGGATTGCCCGGTAGAGTTAAGGGTATGGGCGGTGCCATGGATCTCGTGAGTAACCCAGCTGCTACTAGAGTCGTTGTTGTCATGGAACACGTTGACAAGAAGGGAAGACCAAAGATCCTTGAAGAGTGCAAGTTCCCGTTGACTGGTAAGGAATGCGTGTCGAGAATCATCACTGACTTGGGCGTGTTTGATGTGGTTGATGGCAAGTTGGTGTTGATTGAAATCGACCCAGACACCACACTTGAAGAAATCAAGAGCAAGACAGAAGCTGCATTTGAAGTCTCACCAAACTTGAAACCTGTTCAAATTTAGAAAAATCACATAAAGCATTATATCATTTACAAGTAGAAGTATTCTATAGTCATTACAATAAAGTATTTATTTCATCGCAAAATCTCGTGCCTGATCGTCATCGTTTCGGGCTGTAAGCGAAGTGCAGGGGTGTGTGTGAGGTATGAGGGGAGACAGAGGTCGGGGTGCGTACTCCGTCAAGAGGGATCACCGGTGGCTATTGTATGTCGCAGGTGGTTTAATACCTTGATGCTTATTTCATGTGGGTGCTTTGTGTAAGAAGAATACGTGGTGTGTCTCTCATTCTAGACTTAATGAGGTGAAAGTAGTACAAAATTAAAGTATAGGCTTTTAAACCCAGCTACATGCATTGATGCCAAATTGACAAAAACGAGGTGAAATTCTACTTCTTCTTACAAGGTGTCTACCATTTCAGATGTCAATTATACCACCATCGGATATATTATATTCCACCATGACGGTCCAATTAGAGAGAAAAACAAAGGGGGGGCATTTAACGAGAGCCAAGCCCAAGCCCAAGCCCAAGCGAAGCGCAACACAACCGTTGGGTTTTTGGGGTGGGATGTGAAAACAATGCACAATCTCAAAAAGACAAGATCCGGGGGGCTCTCTCTTTCTAAGAAAACAAGAAACAACTTAGACGAGATGGCTAAAGCCACCAAAAAGGGGGGACACAAGCAAGATAGAGAGAGAGAGAGAGAACACAAGGGAAGAGTAGATTTAAAAAGATTGTCTGGGTCTGGATCTGGGTATGGGTCTGGACCTGTGTGCCTCTAACCGCGCCATTATACCGTTTACTGTCTTGGAACTCTCATGCATGGTTCATGGTGAACAATACACGGGTGATGGTCCAGTGGTGGCGTGGGATGTGGTTGGTGTTGCCATGGATCATAACTCAACATTCCAAGGTGAATGCCCATCATATTTAAATATAACACAATAAAGAAATAAGACCAAAACCTCCCAATGTCGAAGAACAGGAAAAAGAAAATTTTTTGCCCAGAGACACACCCCCTCTTTCTGTGTCCATTGTAATAAATATACGCAAAGATATCTTGGCCCCTCCATGGAAGATTGTATTGAGCAAATAGCTCCATTTTTCTTCTTTACCCACAACCCACCACTCACCACTCGTTACTACCTTCACTTGGGTTGCACTCTTTTGTCACAACCACAACCACAACCATTCCCACAATGTCGAAGAACCTACTGCTCGTATACTCCCAGCCCATGCAAAACTCTCCGCTACCGCCCTCTTCATCGACCTCCACCACCAACTCAGATCAGCCACTCAAAAGAAGGAGAATCAAACAAGCATGCGACTACTGCCGATCCAAAAAGGCGAAATGCGACGGGAAAGCACCGAGCTGCACCAACTGTATCGCGTCCAACGAGGAGTGTATCTACTCGCAGCCCTCGAAACGAAGAGGTCTCCCCACGGGATACACGCATGATTTAGAGAAACGAGTGTTGTTGTTTAAAGCACTACTTGCGAGCCTCATCCAGGACGACAAATTAATCGAGTCGAAGATATGGAACGTGCTATACAACGCTGGCGCATTCATGGACCACCTAGCGGAGTTGGAGATCGGATGGGAGAACCATTCCGTGTCCCTGCTTTTCAATAAGGTTTTCCAGGACCATAACTCAGTCATCCATGTGTCGAAATCGCATAAACCTAACACGACGAAAAGCAACGTCAATAATGGACTAGTGCCAAGTGAAACCAAACTGATGGCTATGGCGGTAATGGCGACGACAGTGGCAGCAAATAGTCGGCATTCGTCAGTCAGCGAGTCCATTAGACTTTCACCAACTTCTGCATTCACTCCCGGGCCGGGCACCGGGGTGTCCAACCCACCCCAGCCATCCATACCCGCGCAACCACAGATCTCCGCTGTCCTGGTGCCCAATTCAGTCTCGGGTGTTGCAGGCATGCCAGCATCAGCACCACCAGTGCTTAACACGGGGCAGGCACAGGCACAGGCACAGGCACAGGCACAGGCACAGGCACAGGCACAGGCACAGGCACAGGCACAGGCACAGGCACAGGCACTTGGTGCTCCTCAGGGCCCACCACTTGTACAACAACAATTGCAACCAACGCCTCCGCGACCACTGGGGTCCATCCAGCCTTCTCCGAACAGCGCATTTGGATCATTTATGGGAAGCAACAACTACCCCAACACGCCATCCCCCGCAGTCAGTGACCCGGCATTTTTCTTCAACTATGACGTCTTCCAGTTTATTTCCGATGAGATTGAGTGTGCTGATGACAATAACCCAGAGAATTGGGAACCTGTTGCGTTACAGTACCACGGTTTGTCGTCGTTGATTTCAGGGTTCACGAACAAAGTGGTGCAGCAGTACAACAGCAAGATCAACAACGTTTTCAAGAATCCATTTAGAGTGGGGTCGATATTTAACGTTTCTTCGTTTGCTATTAACGCAAGCATGTCGCAGAGCGTCAAGTTCCCCAGTGAGTTGTTTGAGTTCCCTACGAATATCCGAGAGTTGATGGATGTTTATTTCCAGGTGCCGCATTGCCATATGCCCATGTTGGACAAGGTGTCTTTTATTAGACACGTGAACTATCTCCTTGTTCTTCCAGAAAGGAAAAGAAACGCCATAGATGGGAACATGCTAGCTTTGGTGTGGGCCGTCTTGGCACTTGGTGAGTTCACCATGATAGGGGGTGATTCCAAAATTGCAGCACTATACGCTAAATACTCCACCATGGCATTGGAGAATTCGTTCACGACTACTATTGAGACCATTCAAGCTATGATTATCCTTGGTTTGACGTATTATCAACTCGGACAATGGGACTTCTCATGGGTGTTGATCTCATCGGGCACGAGAATGGCCATTGACGTTCGATTAATGAGGAACGCATCGGATGACGACTCCAACCAGAAGTTCCAAAGCAGCGCCAGTTTGAACAACATCAACAGACAGAGAACATGGGCCAGTGTGTACATGGTGAACACCTTGTTGTGTTCCAGAATGGGGAGATCTCCGGTTGTCAGAGCACACGATTGGCCCGTGCCACAGATCAACAGCGATGGCTGGGAAGAATGGCAGTCTTGGGAATGTTACTATTCTTCAGAAGTGCCCAAGGTCGAGAGTGGGAAATTCTTGTCTATGTTTAATGAAGTTTTGAAAGGTATCAGTATCCTCAACTTGGCTATTACTTCGACCATCGACACCAATGTGTTTGAAGGTGATGAAATCAAGTTTGATGATAGACAGAATTCCCAGAGTATGTCGTTGGAGTTGTTCAATGCAAAGATTGAGAGCTGGAAGGCGCAATTACCGGACCATTGTCGAGTTGAGTATTATGGCAATGGGTTAGTGCCACCGCCGCCGGTGGTTTCCTTACACTTGTTAGAAAACCTCATTTGGTGTATACTAGCAGTCAGATTGAGTTCGCTAAAGGGAAACAGCGAGATCAAGGACAAGATTATCAAGTTCAGAGATCAGAAATACACCGCTGCGATCAGGTCCATCAAGAGTTTCATCAACGCTAGAACATTGCATATTTTGAACCACTACTTTTTGTTTGATTACTATGTGGTGATGTCGTTTAATTTCCCAGACATGATGGATTTCGAAACTGAGCTCATGAAACAATCTCATATTAGTGACATGCAAGGTGTGTTGATGAAAAGTGCTGCCAATTCCGTACCCTGTCGAATCTGCTGGGACTTGTTTACCATTATGAAGAGCTTGGGGTCACATGACGTGAAAGACACTCCGAAGAATAACATCACTCAGGATACACCCACGGCGCAGGAATCGCCGATGATTTCCAACCTTTTGAATGAGCCAATTTCAGTTAAGACCGAGCACCCAGCCGATGTCAAGCAACCTGGTACTGTCCCACCATCACAACAACAAGAACCAACGAATGTCCTGCCAGGAATCATACCGCACTCCGCACCAAACAGCAAGAGTTGGGTTAATCAATTACCACCGCCAACTGCAACCACATTGACGTTGCCATTACCTAGAATCGTACAAACGCAGGGGAATTTCCCGCCTGATGCAAACTTAGTGCCCATACAACACCCAGTACATCAACCACCAATGTACCATACCCACCTTCCTGTAATTGATCATCACCAGCAACAGTATTATCAATACCAGCAAACTCAACAGGTACGACAATACCCCCAACAACAGCCAACTAACGAACCTCAAATGAAACAAGAATTCGATACAAAATCTACGCCAAACGGACAACTGTATTAAAGCTACCAAAAATGCAACGATGTATTATTATTATTACTATGTAGACGAGACAATATATGAACAAGAACCATACGTTAGCCAAACAAACCTTCTTCCATGGCATTAGGAACAGGTTTATCGCCATATGCGCCAAACCAACTAATTGGTCTTACCCACCGTTCCGCTTTCTTCTCAACACCCAAGAAATCAATCACCTTATCAGCTAGTTTCTCACCATCGTAGAAATTATCACCCTCGTAGACGAAACTCACAAGGACGCTCACGTCCACGTCGTTCAACTCAGCATCACTCTTCGACGCTTCGCCCCTCGGCAAGTCAAACTCCCTAAGCAAACACCTTACGTAATCAGAATGCTGATCCGTCTCTTTTTCTTCCTTCTCAAGCACGGTCTCGTTGCTCAACTTAAGCGACTCCAAGGACTTGCTCAACAAGATCTCACTACTGTACACCTCGATGTCCCCGGCGCGCACATGCTCAAACACGCCTGCGTCCAGGCTGTCCAACACAACGATGCTCTTGAACCCGCCGGCTTTGACGAACGGGACAATGGTCTTCGTGACGTAGCTGTCCACGCACCCAGGCAAGATGGGGGAGCGCTGCTGGACCAAGCACACGCGTAACGCCGCGTTGTGGTACACTTCGACGGCGTGGGATATGCCGTGTCTAGCAGGGACGCTTGTGGCGTAGTCCTGGGGCGACGCGAAGGGATAGAGGTAGATGTCGTCGAGGGTGCCGAGCTTGACGAAGGAAAAGGTGTGGATGAGGAGGTCGATGGTGAGCTGCGGGATGTTGCCGAGGGATATGGACGGGATGAGGAGCGTGCTGGTGGTGAGATCGGGTGTCGGGGTGTCTGGAAGTGGGATGAATGATGGCATTGTTGATGTGGGAGGGGGTTGGTTGGGGAGTTGATTCGTGTGGGATTGATTTTTTCAGTGCGTTTGGTGAGTTTTGCCTCCGTGTGTGGTCGCAAAAAATTGATGCACAACAGGATGGATCGAGGTGGTGGTTTTGCTCAATTGGATGATCAGAGTTAGTCAATTGTGGTGCAGCTATGCTCAATTGCTTTATTGTAATTGACAGATGTCATCATTGTGCTTTGCCTTGGCGTTGGCATACACCGTCGTCTAGCAGGGGGACACATTGACCAGATTAAGAAAGCTGGTAGCGGCGGTATCTAGCAGATTACTCAGAATAGTGCTCTACTTCCCGTTCACTTCAACCCTACTATCGTGGTTTTGGACAATTGACTCCTCTATGGTTGTCTTCGGAATTTATATGGACAACGCCGAACATGTGGTAGCAGCCACAATCACGTGCGCCCAACCAAGTCATTACCTAGACGAAAGTTGCCCCTCCCGCCCCAAATAAGTTTTTGTTCTGTGAGCTTTCTTGGGGGTAACGGGGTGTTTTGTGTGCCGATTGTGAAGGAATGTTCTTCTGTGGGTATAACAACCGTCGTAACTCTATGCCACCACCCATGCCAGATGCAGATATAATAGAAGTAGTAAAGAGACAGAAGAATTGTTAACGTGTGCACGCACTGAATATCCGGAGTATGAATCTGTGTTTGTCTTTCTCGCACACAAACAAAATGAAACAGCGACAAAAAAAAAAGAGTGAGGGAAGACAGCCTCTGGCAGTTTTCGTTGTTGAACAAACACAATTCCAATTTCGTTCTCTTCCACTTCCACTTCCGCTTCCACTTTCACTGCTTCCCCCTTTTTCTCTCTGACAAGGAAAGCAAAAAAATACACCCTCAACTAATCAACACTGTCCCATATACAACTCCATATACAACCCTCTACTCTTTACTGCTTCATTCAATTGCTACTCACCCCACTCACAGTCTCAGAAGGAACTACTCACCAAATTGATTCCCACACCCCCTTGCTATCAATTGAAATATCTCCTTCGCTAATAAGACCCACGCCCACCCCCCTCAGGCACAGCACCAGAAAGCAATTGATTGGACAATCCACCATCATTTACTTGCCACTTGTTTCACGACCCACACGCTCCACTACATTCACTTCATTCACTTCATTCTTTGTTTTTCTTTTTTCTGTGTTTCTTCCGGTTCACTAATTCCTCTTTAGTGTCGTTCCCTTTAGTATCCTTTCCTGCCCAATTTGATGCCCAACCTTTTGAAAAAACTCCACATTAGTAAGCCAAACCACTCATCTTCAAGCGTCAACAATTCTAGCTCATCAATGGATTACTACCAACAACAATCACATCCGGGCGAACAAATCGTGCACCCAGTGGCCCCACAAACCGCGCTGACCACCCACAATGTCACGGCCACCTCAAGCTCCAACATCACCCAATCAGCAGCCTCTTCCCTCCATTCACAACAAGTAAACCACCACGGCACCTCCAGATCTTCTGCTGAAGATGCAATAAAGAGATCGTTGTTGCCTGAACGCTCCACTATCTCGAAGGGAAAATACTCCTTGACGGATTTCTCAATTATGAGAACCTTGGGTACCGGATCGTTTGGTAGGGTCCATTTGGTGAGATCTGTCCACAACGGAAGATATTATGCTATAAAGGTGTTGAAGAAACACCAAGTTGTCAAGATGAAGCAAGTTGAGCACACAAATGACGAAAGAAGAATGTTGAAATTGGTTGAACACCCCTTTTTGATTAGAATGTGGGGCACGTTCCAAGATGCTAAAAACTTGTTTATGGTTATGGACTACATTGAAGGTGGAGAGTTGTTTTCCTTGTTGAGAAAGTCCCAAAGGTTCCCAAACCCAGTGGCCAAGTTCTACGCTGCTGAAGTCACTTTGGCCTTGGAGTATTTGCACAGTCACGATATCATCTACCGTGACTTGAAACCTGAAAACATCTTGTTGGATAGAAATGGACACATAAAGATTACTGATTTTGGGTTTGCCAAAGAGGTCAGCACCGTGACTTGGACCTTGTGTGGTACCCCAGATTACATTGCCCCAGAAGTTATAACGACAAAACCTTACAACAAATCCGTCGACTGGTGGTCATTGGGGGTGTTGATCTTTGAAATGTTGGCTGGTTACACTCCATTTTATGATTCAACCCCAATGAAGACTTATGAAAAGATCTTGGCGGGTAAGATCCACTATCCAAGTTTTTTCCAACCCGACGTGATTGATTTATTAACCAAATTAATAACTGCTGATTTAACTAGAAGATTAGGTAACTTGATCAACGGACCTGCTGATATTAGAAATCACCCTTGGTTTCTGGAAGTTGTATGGGAGAAGTTGTTGGCCAAAGACATTGAAACCCCATATGAACCTCCAATTACAGCTGGTGTTGGTGATTCCTCATTATTTGACCACTACCCAGAAGAGCAATTAGATTACGGTATACAAGGCGAAGATCCTTACCAGCAATATTTCCTTGATTTCTAGAAAGGAAAGACAAACAAAAAACACACATACGAGATGGTCGATGGTTGGTTTATTAATTGTAGTTTACACTTTGTTATTTCATACTGTTTTTTAATTTTTTTTTCTTTTTTAGTTCTAATACTTACATGCACTTTTATACATACTAAAACGTAACCTATCTAACATATCCCTGTCTATAATACAAATACCGCCTACCTCCTCACATCAAGCCTGGAAGACATGTTTACAGTCCAAACAAACAAAGAACAAAATCATACTCGTATCCTTTCTCTTCTGCTGACTCTGGAAGAACACACACTCGTGGTTTCCACATTCAGGACACTCTTTATTGGATCTAGGCAAAGTCGGATCATTTCCAATATCCTGCACCACGCCCGCCGTGGCCCCGATATTAGTGATCAATTCATGACGGTACACCTTGGGATTCTCAGCTAACTCAGTGTACCCGCAGTTACGGCACGCGTAGAGCAAGCGCTGGCCCTCCTTGTCTTCCTTCGGGTATAACATGTTGTTGCACTCGGCGCAGAATCTGAATGATGCCATGATTGTGTGTGTGTGTGTGTGTGTGTGGAATGGTTGGTTGGTGAATGGTTGATGGGTGGTTGGAGTTTTTTGATGTTGAGTTTTTTTTTTTTTTAGTATGTATTTACACAAAATGTCATGGAGGTGGAATCTGGCTGAATCTGGCTGGGTGGGCACAAGGACACGACTTTTCTCCCTGGGTGGGAGTATATAAAGGGGCTACGAAGTCGCTTGATTTTCTCTCAGAGTGGTGAAGAAGATTAAGGAAAGCTTTTAATTTTGAGTAAGCTCTGTTTTCCAGTAGTTGGAAAGGAATTTGTTGGATTGATTTCTGATTTTCGATTTTCTTTTTTCTATGACAAGTGTGTTATTCACGACTAACTGTTTCTGAATGTCTAGCAACATCTCACGCTCCAGGACGTGAGTGGGTTTAGTTTTAATGTACATTATATTTACTACGTCTTTCAACGCCATATAGGTCAACATGACCACTCGTGGTAGACCCCTCGCCGTTTCTTCTTGTTAGTATGCTCCTTCCATTTCCACCCTGGGTATCATGGAGTGGTGGCACACAGACTGAGCACAAGTCTGTCATCTTGAAGGATACTTCGGCATTCAGAGTTCGAACGGTCTCTTTGATCCAATGAGGGAGCCTCACTTGGTTATCAAAGAGATGCTGAACTTTGCGGGAGTATACTACATCTACAGGAAACAACGCATAAGGCATGAGAAACATAAAAACGAGCGATCAAAAGCCAAAAAGGGGATAATTCAAAGGAAGTAACAATTCGTCTATAAATAGAGCACCAATTCCGCCTGGTTGGAGAATGGAAAAAGTGGATGATTCTCCAAGGTTGCGAGTCCTTGGAAGGTAACCATTTTTGGATGAGTTGGATTTTATCAAGGTTACTAACAGTCCATGTTTAAGTATGTATGCATTTGTCCTTGATATTCTCACGCTGTGTCTGGTGTCTGTCTGCCTTGTGAGCACCTATAATAATGGAAGGAAGGTCGACCAGAATCCCTGTCCACCTGGGACAAGCGGACCTGCGTGGTGAGCCATATCGACAAACTCTTTAATAACTTCTTCTCAAGAGTCTAACACCGATTCATGTCCTCCAGTTATGACTTTTGGCATTTAATATACATAATTTGTTTCTGTTATTATCTACGTTTCACTCAGTTCCTATCACTTCTCTCGACACTATCACCAATCTTTGATCCAAGAAATCCATTCTCATTTTCTCTGTCTCTCTAGCGAGTCGTGCACCATCTTCCAAAAACACCACAACCCAATGAGAAAAATTTTTAACCCAGATGAAAAAACAGAGCGACAAATTTTCACCAAACTTCCAGAACCCGCTCTCACAACCCACCGACCCACACATCCACATTAACAGCATGTCCATGATTCGTCAGTCCATAAGACCAGCTTTGAGATCCGTCACAGCCAGAAGAATTGCCACTGTTGGGTTACGTTACAACTCTACTGATGCGACACCAACCAAGGCCCCAGTCGACGCCAAGATCAGCACGATCGTTGACCAGATCTCCACCTTGACCCTTTTGGAAACGTCCCAGTTGATCAATGAGTTAAAGGAAAGATTGAACATTTCTGAAATCGCCATGCCTGCTGCTGGCTCCGCTGCCGGCGCTGCATCAGCTGCCCAGGCCGCACCTGCTGAAGAAGAAACCAAGGAGGAAGTTGAAGAAAAGACCATATTCTCGATCAAGTTGGAGTCCTTTGACGCCAAGTCGAAGCCAAAGATCATTAAGGAAGTCAAGGGAATGTTGGGCTTGTCTTTGGTTGAGTCGAAGAAGTTTGTCGAGAGCGCTCCTAAGGTGTTGAAGGAGAATGTCGCTAAGGAAGATGCTGAGAAGATCAAGGCTACTTTGGAAGGCTTGGGTGCTAAGATTACTTTAGAATAGAAAAGAAAGAAAGAGCCAAAGAAATGATGCTTCATTCCGTCACAGTTCTTTTCTTTTTTTGCAATAGCTTATATTCCTTTTGTCTTGTAAATATACATTAATCATTTATTCCAGCCGGGGAGACGATTACTGTAGGGAGTACAAGGAGTTTAGTCGATTGGGTCTAATCAGACGGCCCTGGTACGCCGGCTCACTTATTCTGCTTTCTGGGAACCCAGGATGAATAGGCTGTCGCTGAGGTGACGGAAGCAGCATAGACGTGTTATTGTAGATATCTGAATCATCCTCCTCCTCCTCCTCCTCCTCCTCAAACTCACTACCACTGTCATCGTCTTCCTCTTGCACCCGCTGGCTAACAGTCCTGTTCCCAGCATACAGCGAGTTCTGCTCCACGTCATACACCGAATTTGTGGAGATTGACGGCGGTGATATATTCGACACGCGGTCCTGGAAAATGCCATACTTTCTTGACGTAGGAGGAGCAGTTGACGCCGGCGTCAAGTTGTTACTCACGGGGATCAGACTCGTTCTGTTTGCGCTGATCAAGTTCTGGAAGCTGTCAATGAGTGCAGTGTACTGTATAACTGACCCATAGGGTAATTGTCCATTGGTACTCCTGTGCTGTTTGTCCGATATCATGTTGACGGTGATTTGGAATAGTTTGATGAGCTCGATGCGTTGTGCCTGGGTAAAGGTAGCCGACGTCAACGTGGCCGTGATCAACCCGTTGAGCCGGTCGATTAGCGTGCTGGCGTTGTCGGGCGGAATGAAAGCTGACCTGGTCATTGGCATTGGTGGGTTGGTAATTCAGGGACCTAAAGAAAGGTACTGCAGAGCAAAATGGAGAGCCCAAAAAAATCGGGAACGAAAGAGAAGAAAAAAAAACTTATCTTAGCGTGAAGTTAATTTACTTGACGTGTATTTTTATTTTTTTTTTTTATTTATTTTTTATTCTTTATTTTTCACGCACCAGTAAAAAACAATGGGGGTAGGGGACGGAAGTATCACACCGGCAGAATAGAGCACGACGCAGCCAGAGTAGTTTCGTGGAAGCTCAGTATGGAAGCTTAAGCGAGTACAAAACAGGCAGAACAACAAAGAACTAATAGGACACGCAAACGGAAAGGTCGATCCTTTCTAATGTAAGGGTGAAACCACACGTGACTGGAACACAAGGACCCCGGATACGTCCTGGGGCGGCGTCGTGAATCCTTCCGTTTCCGGTTTTTAGAATTGTTCTGAAATCTCGTGTCTTTTGGGCAAGTTTACCCCAGAGAACAGGAAGGAAGGAAGGAAGGAAGCAAGGAAGGAAGAGGAGAGGGTTACTCCAGAGCAAATATAATATCTTAGAATCATGTAGGGAGGATAAACTTTCAAAGGGATCTTCCAGCGCCCACTTATTCGTGTTTGGGAGCCAGATAATGTGAAGCGCACATAGAGCAACAGTTGCTTTCTTTTGTGGTTTGCATCTCAACAAGAAGCGTACCCACATCAAAGAAATTTCTTTTTAAACACTGATGTCATCAGGTGAAACGGCATGTTGGGTTAAATATCGTGAATCTGGATTCCTGGTGCAAAAACAAAAAATATCGGAACTGCAATCTCAAGAAACCGGTGTCCAGACCAAAATGATAAACCAGACCATTTTGCCCATTTTTTTTTTTTAATTGCCAACTGAATTTAAAGTTATCGCCCAAAAGATCTGCCCACTTCGTAAGCTCCCAAAAAGAGTTTTTCCCATGGTTAAGCAGACTGTTTCAAAAAGGCTACTTGATGGCTATTTTTATCGGGAAGGTGGGCATCAAAGGGTGAACCCAAAAAAAGGACAATAGCTCAAAATAATAAGGCTACAAACCATTTGACGCGCACCTACTTATTTGCAGCTGCAGTGTTTTTAGGGCACTTTATTTTTGCTGTTCTTCCAAGCACCAGGTGGTAAATCTTTCAATGGGGATTCCGCTCCATGTTTACCTCACTAGTTCCTTGTATTTCCTTCCCGTATCGACGCTTTGGTTCCGGTCGAAGATATTTATAATCTGATAAATTTCCATCAGATTTTTGGCTGCGTTTATTTTTTTTCAACACAGATATTGCAGAGCACTTTGGGGTGCAATTAAATACTTGTTGAGTTAGCAAAACCCCGTACGAACCAAGAGTACAATAGAGAAGGCAGAATCCAGCAAGAAGGAGACAGGGCCGAATCTCAATTTAACAAACACGATACAGGAGCCCATAACTTGCGATCCATCAGTTGTTTTAAACTTTTTTACCACCCCCAGTGGCGCCCACGTACCATCCACAAGTTGTGGTTGTGGTTAAGCAGAAGGAATCAGTTGTCATTTGCTAACTTTATATCCTAAAGCAATCAATCAACCGCATTAGAAAGCAAGAACTAAAACACAGGTGCCAGCTCATAACCCCCAAGCCATATTTCCACCGAACTTACCCACCAGGCAGAGAGCTAGAGCCAAAGTTAACAAGGCTGAATAAATAAGACAAAATAAGGCAAGGTTACTTTGTGCAGACGCAGAAAGTACAAGTACAAGTACAAGTATAGCAGAAAAAAACTCCATCCACACACCCACAACCTTTTTTTTTTTCCTTTACTTCACTATTTGTGCTTCTGCTTCTACTTCTGCTTCAACCGTTTTATTTTATTTTTCCACTCACCCACACACACACACACACGTCTAACAATCGAAAAGATCACCACCATCAACAACAACATCATTGCCCTAATCACATTGTCATCTTCATCCTCACATTCTACCCCCCCCCCTCCCATCCACCCTGACCCCATTTCATTCCTTCCCTTTTTTTTCTGGCTACAGAATTGTTTCGTATTTCTTCTTGGACTATTGCTATTTTGGGACAGGTGCTCAGTAATTTTCCCACGGTACAAAAATAATACGCACCAGAAATCGACCTCAGAAAAGCCAGAAATATTCGCCAGTTCACATATTTCCGTGGTAGTTTTCCTAACCTAAAGAAAAAGCAGAGCCTGCCACCACCCTAGACCATATCACACCCGCCAACCCACACACTCACACTCACAAGACAGACCTCCACATATACGCTTTCCCCGCCAATTCCAACTGGCGTCCGCGCCCCTCGCCTTCTACCCATTGTCATTGCACCAATCCCACATATTATTTAATGACTGATAGAGTCATGCATCGAGTCGAACTTGATGATTTGCAATTGAGTAACCAGAAATTCAATTCTAAAGATGATATCAAACCTTGGCTCCAGAAGGCACTACTCCAGAATAAAGGAATCGACATTGTGATAGAGAGATCAGACACAACCAAGATCATCTTCCGATGTAAAAACAACGTCAAGGAGAAACGAATTGTCAGATCAAAGAGAAAAGATACAAAGATTCCAGTACGAAAACACACAACATGTCCCTTTAAAGTGAGAGCCAACTATAGTGTCAGAAACAAGGTATGGACCCTACGGACGGTCTGCGATAAGCACGACCACCCTGTTGACCCGCCAGGCTCGCAAGCGCACCTGCCTCAGGGCAGTGACAACGCCTCGAAAGACCCTTCGAGCGCAGCCCTTTCTGTATCGCCATCATCAGGACCAATGGAAGTAGAGACCAATGATCCCACCACAGACTCGTCAACAGCGGCATTTATGAATAGCAAAGAAAGCCCCAAGCTGAAGTCCAAGAGTCCCACCATTAGAAAGACAAATTCTCGAGGTTCCAAGAATTCAGCATCATCAAGTGCAAGAAGTTCCCAGAGTTCTCAAAGAAACTCAATGTCAGGTTATCCATCCCAAGCCAATTCAGCGGCAACAAGTGTGGATGATTTCAAGAATATACAAACCCAACCACATCACGGACCACCACTCCCAGCTTCGTTACCAAGTTCTAATTCATTTCACGGAACGAGCGTGCTGCCAACAAGTCAACATGCAACAGCACCCAAGAGGAGAAAGTCGGTACCGAATACCCTTCCGAAGGTCAGGAAGCTCAAAGATAACATTTCCCATATCAGTCCCATTCAAGAAGATCCTAATGTGAATAGTGGGTTTGTTGTCCCGGGTGTTGAGTTGCAACAATTGCAATCACTACATCCGAGTCTACCACAACCACGAGCAAACCCGGACCACCACCACCACCACCACAACCATCATCCCCATTCTCAGCACTTGCAACCACCACAGCCACTGCCGCAGCCGGGACAGACTTTCCAGCAGGAGAAGCAATCTCTGCAGCCGAGACAACCACGTCAAAGGGGGATACAGCAAGTGCAACTGCCTCGGAAACAACCTTCCCCGCAGCAGCAGCAGAAGCAGCACCAACAACAACAACTGGATGGATCGCAACAACAGCAACATCAACAAGGAGAGAGTCAGCAAGGTCAATCGCGGATACTTCATTCTAGATCAGTGGATCAGTTCCTGATTGTCAACATACTCCAAACCCTACAGGGGTTTGTTAGGGAGAAAGTCAAAGAGGAGATCTTGGACAACAAGAATCTTCACGACAATATGAAAACCGACATGTTGGACTCGTTTGTGTCTCAGATCATACTAGACTACAGGCACATGTTGAGCCCGCAGTTTTTGTACTCGTTGAAGCAGAATGTCTACGATAGAAGAAACATATCTGATCCATTGTCTGATCTTGGCCAGGGGGAAGGCGATCAAGCAGCACAAGCCCCGCAGTTCACGCCAATGAGAAAGGGCAACGCGCCGCAGATATGGTTACCTTCCGTGCCTCCTGGAGTTGGTGGATCAATCCCCTTGTCTCCATTGCTCAATGACAGCGACACATCAGAGTATGTGGTTGGCGGCAATGCAAGCAATCAGAACCCTGCAGCTGGCCAAAGCAATCCGTTGGATAACTTGACTCATTTACCTGGAGTCAGTTCAACTACATTCAACTACATAATGCAGATGCCGTTACCTTCGACGTCGCTACTCCACACTAGCAACTCCGGAAACTCATCCAACCAACAATTTGCTCAATCGCAACCACCTCCCCTGATGCCACCGTTGCAAACCCAGGGCCAGCAATTGCCTCCCTTGGCAACAATCCAGAAATTCCCACCTCAGGGCAACCCAAACACCACCAACCAAGGAACGTTGCCGCCACCACCTCCGCCGTTGAACAATGTGGGGTCGACATTGAACCCATCGTCGCTTTTGAAAACTACAAAGAGCAACAACAATACCAACAACACGGCTGCAGCGAACAACACGAACTTCAACAGTTTCTTTCAGAACCCATCAGCCACGAACCCTGCGTTCTTGCTCAATAGCAGCACCGGGAGTAATGGTGGAAACAACTCAAGCGGGTCGAATAACCCTTCCGTTGGGAATGCTGCGAAGGATGGAAACAGCAATAACAGCTCAAATAACATGTTGAACAACATGCCAAGTTATGATTCTGCATGGTGATCCCACCCACATACCGCCAGTCTCATTACATTACAGATGAATCCTAAGAGATTACTTTAAAAAAAACGAAAAATATTATAATAAAAAAAAGAGAGAGAGAGAGAGAAAAAGAATAGACAGTGAAAGTCTATGTGTTTTATTATTATGTGTGATTATCTTATTTATTACTTGTTATTTACTTACTTACTTAGCGTGTCAAAGTTTTCAGTTCTTCGTGTGTATATTTTTCATTACTTGTGTTTTTTACAATTTGGTTTTATTTCGGCGTGATACAGTTTGATTTTTCCTAGTTTTTTCATCTTTTTTACTTCATTTCATAGAGACTTTTTGTTTATAATATACAACTTTAATTTCAGTTCCATAAACGACAATCACTTTATATCTTACTTTATCTTATGCATGTATATATTGTATGCATGTATGTATGTATGTATGTATGTATGTATGTATGTGAGTTTTATCCAGAGACTCCATCCTTGGCCATTTGATAGATTGCGTAGATGTTCAATACGGAAACAAAGATCCATATCACAACGGCAATCACAGTAGTCGCCCAGTTGTTGGTCATGACTCTGTATCTCTTGCCCGTGGCTTCATCAACTTCGATTTCTCCCTTCACGGCATCCTCTTCGCCCAATTCAACCTTCATGAACTTCTTGGAGCAAGTAAAGTAAATCAATGGCGCAGTCAATGGAGGCAACAAGATGGAGATGATAACTTGGGAAATGTTCAAGGCGATACCCAACCCGTTTCTACCGATAAACACAGAGATGAACAAACAAGGGACAATGGAAATACCTCTGGTCACCAATCTTCTCAACCATGGACGCAAAGTCCAGTTGATGTGCCCCTCACTGACAATTTGACCAGCAATGGTACAGACGATACCGGCACTTTGACCACTAGCCAACAATGCAACCATAAAGATGGTACCGACAGCTGGTGCCAAAGAACGGCTCAATAAGTCGTGGATGGTGTACAAATCGGCATCTATAGCGGCTTCGGTACCGTACAAAGTGGCACCAGCAACAATCAAAATGGCGGCATTGACGAAAAGCGCCAATGTGAACAAAGTAATGGCCAATTCTGCAATGGAATATTTGAAACAGTATTTGATAGCTTGGTATGATGGTTTGTATTGGGTGTAGAAATATGCAGCTTCTTGCTCATAAGTGGAGACTTTAACGTGGGTGTTTCCCTTTTCATTCTTTTCGGTGCTGGTAGGAACAGCAGGGTTGGCGCTTGTTTCTTCAACAATGCCAGCTGGTGAAGACGAAGATGATGATTCAGGCTCTTTTTCTAAAATTTCATCCAATTTAACATAGCCGTGTTTGACATCGTATTCTCTCAATCTTGGTTGCACCAATCCGGATCCCAAGAACAAAGAATGAATCATGACAGTGGAACCGATGATGGAGGTGGCAATAGTCATACCGTTACCTTGGAACATTTCCTTGGAGGGAACAAACCCACGGAACACCTCTCCGGCATTAGCACTGATTTGCGACAATTCAACTGCAAAACAGACAACCACCACCATAACTAACGCAGCAATGGCGTATTCGAAAATCTTGACAAACTTCAAGCTGGAAGTTTCTGCTCTATAAGCCATCATGACAAAAATGACATCGACAATAGTGATGACAACACCTGCAGGCAATGGGATTTTCAACAAGATGTTCAAGGCAATGGCAGAACCGATAACTTCAGCCACATCAGTTGCGATAATAGCACACTCTGCCAAAAACCACAACACCCAGTTCAAATACCCAGGTAAGAATTCTCGACATGATCTAGCAAGGTCATACCCAGTGACAGAACCGAGTTTGATACACAAACTTTGCAAGAAGATGGCAATGACGTTCGACAAGAACACGATGAACAAAAGGGAGTACTTGTTGGAAGCACCAGCCGTGATACCAGTGGCATAGTTACCTGGATCCATGTAGGCGACACTGATCAACATCCCCGGACCCATGAAGGACCCGTACTTTTTGAGGATGCTCTTGGATCTGTTCATTACAAAGTTAAATTTCGATTGTGTGTGGGTATGGTTGTTGTTGCCAGTGGTTGATCTGGAGGAATCCGAGTCCACAGAGCGGACGGTAGCTTGGGTGACATGTCTTGGACGAACCTGTCTTGATGCTGTAGAACCTACTGATGTGGTGTCCATGGTTTGAATATTGGACGAATGAACCTTGCAACACACAAACTTTAAAAGAAAATGTGGTTGTAAAAAAAAAAAAAGGGATGTGGTTTTGCAAAAAGGAGAAGAAGAGAAAAGTGGGTTAAGAGAATCTTGCGCATTATTATATTGTAATAAAAAACTGTACTGCCAAGGAAAGAACCTCATTAGGTGTTCCGGTTTTTTTCGTACGGTCGTGTCCCCCTGGTGCAGAATCCCACACCCGGGTGTGCTTTGTCTGCCTAGTTCCATTAATCCACACCAATGCCCAACCGATATGCGGGTAACAAATGCACACCAAAGGGCTACTTTGTTATGGCTGGTTTGTACAAAAAAACGCCATGCAACAGCAGTCGACCAATGCCAAATCAAACCGGTCGTCAAGGGGGCGCATGAAATAGGGGTAAATGAGTCAGTGGAGTGGTGCCCACGGCACTTAAAGGCACTAGCGTAACTGCAAAGGTTGCACAATATTGGTAACGTTCCTAACGCAAATAGGCGCAATGCCCAAATTTCTAGACATATCCAATCAGACCTCAAGGACGTGGGCACAAAAATGGCAGTGCAGGATACGTGTCTACTTCGTCACTTACGAGACAGGAGGTGTATTAATTTTAAACGCGTTTGCCCTGTTGCCGATGGCCAACGGCATGGCTTATCCTTGTTGGCGACTGAGGTTTGCAAGTTTTTTTGGTGGGAATTTTTTCCCAATTTTGTTGCAAAAGCGTTGAAAAAAATTAGCGATCATCAGGTTTCTCAAACTATGCGCTTATGTAGTGGTAAGAGTGTACGGCTGGTAGGCTTAGATAACCAACAGGTTAGCCATGTCCTAGATGGACTTAGGGTAAAAGGATAGCGACGAGCCGAGTTTTAACTGAGCCTTCATATTGTTAGGATTCTATAGCTTGACAATCTGAGTATGACAAATTGCTGCCAAACAGGACAAAACTTTTATCTCCTTGGTATTATGACTTCTTCTAGGCATATTCTATAACAGTTCTAATTGGACCCTTACAAGTTCTCCCACAACCACGCTGTAAATACAGTGCACTTCCCCTGTATGCCCCAACGAGACATTCTCAGAATCGCCCTTCCCTCTTGTCGACAATGGAAACGAAAATTTTTTTGCAACACGCTCAACACACTGCACCTCTCCTATAGGATCTACGAAACGTCGAATACCACAAGATCAATCTAAATCTATAGTTCTCTTTTTGTATATCTATTGTCTAAAAAACTAGCAAAACTAGCATCTATAGATGTACCCGCCTAAGCAGTTGGGTTTTCAACATAGTACTCAATTGACTTCTTTCCTTCAATGACATTGCTCATCTTAGTCAAGATATCCTCGAAATCATTAAACTCAGTGTATGGGATTTTTTCACGGATACAGTACTTGATCAAGTCCTTGCCGTGCTTAGCAAACAACAAGTTGGTTTCCTTAGCGGCACTCAAGTCACTGACACCATCACCGTTGTAGAACAAAGTTGGTCTTGGGGTGTCGGCATCGCCTTCGTAGCCATGCTTGACCAAGTAGTCCTTGATGGACTTGGCTTTATCGTGGCCAAACTCGGAGTCTGGGTCCTTGAACAAGATCTCCCAGTTGTCGCCGTCGATTCTGACGTCGTTACTTATGATCTCGATGTTCTTGATAGCTTCTGCACCAATCAACTTCTCCAACAATGCGTGGATGATAGGCTTCATACCGGAGGAGATAACGATGATTGGGATGCCCTTGGATTGGCAGTACTCGTAGTACTTCTTGAACCCAGGGTCCAATTTGACGTTGGCCAACAAGATCTCGATACACTCGTTGAACGGCTTGTTAATGGAGGCCAACATGTCTCTGAACCCGTCTTTGAAGTTCTCGGTACCTTCCAAGATCTTGTCGTTGATGATCATACGGTTATCGTAACCCATACCGATATTATCGGTGAGGTAATCATTGGAGTCCTGTAAAGTGATGGTTCCGTCCCAGTCGGAGAACACAATTGCTGGAGGTAAGGAAGTAGACATGGTGTGTGTGTGTGTATGCGTGTTTGTCGTTCTTGGTGGGAAGGAAAAAGACGTGTGGTTAAGTTTCAACCTTGCCACGACGAGATTTCAAGAAAACAAAGTTCGCCGAAATTTTTATTAAGGTTGGGGGCAATCAACATTTTTGTTTGCTGAGGATCACGTGGCTATCCAACAAACACGACCATTACGTAATCGTTGCAACGGTTTGCACTACCTCAGGGAGGGGGGGGGGGCGAAGAAAAAAAACATAAAAAATAAAGTAGATGTTACTTGTTTGAGTTTTATTGACATCATACAGTATGACATCACACCCGTCGGTGTCTGAGATGGTATGTATGGATTAATGCAAAAACGGTTGAGAAGTGAAATAATAGTCATCAGATAAGAAGAGGTGTGGGAAATCCCGAAAACTAAAAATGGCACGTTGTGTGTCTGTACTTTAAGTCTTGACCAATGAGATGAGATACTCCGGGACAAGACTAGGTTTCATAGTGGGAGAGCAAAGAGTAGCAAGAGACAGCCAAAAAGAACAGGCAAGTAGAAGAGAGGTTGTTTCCACTCGAAAGGCGGGTTTAGAGTAACGGCCCAAGGAGAAAGCTTAATCCGTTTAGTGGAACACATGATACGGTGAATAGCCTTTGGGGAGGAAAAAGTCAGATCATTACCGAGCGCCTCGTTGATTATCTCCACCACAGCTTCCGCAGCTGTGAGGGAAATGTGGACGAGCACACGGGCTCTATTTTACTAGCCATTATGTAATGAAAGTTTCACCTTGGAGATCGGAGAAAAAGAAAAGGAGCAAAATGTATAAGCCAAAAGAAAATAAAATGTCTGACTTTTCTTGCTTTTTTTTATGGTTTTCTTCGGCCCAATACAACGTAGCATGACAGGGACCTCCGATATACACTTCTTACGGTAAAAAAACAAACAGATCGTTTGAGTGCCATGACATGAAGTTTATTATTTTTCCCACCATCGCTTGTGAAGATTTGGTCGAGAGAGGGAGAGAGCGGGGGGATTTATGTATGGGCGGTAAATGCAACGCGCTGGGATTTAGTCGCAGACTAACGGGGATTCGGCTCGACCGCGTCGTGCGCGCATTACGATTTTGTGTATTTTCCCTTCACAGCAATCTTCCCTAATGTTCCGAAGCAAGCTTGTGGGAACCCCCCAAAACTTTTTAGTAAGGTTCTAGCTCGTACCAGACGGAACGCCGATAGCGACAGAATGAGTAAACATTTTGTAAAAGAAATAATAATAAGTCAGCTATGGCTCAAGGGGAAGGGGGAGGATGATCGTAGCAACAGGAACGGAAGTAAACCAGAGGAAAGAAAACGAAATAATTATAACTCTACACACAATGTGCCGCATTCTCCCGAGCCAATATGTTCACGCTGTTTTGTAATTATGGAGCGCAGTTTGAGAAAGGTGTTCACGCCTAATGATCATGTATTTTGAACGTTGAGAGCCCATTAGGTTACCCATTCAGGAGATCAGTAGGGAAGTGCCCGCTTTTTTTTGGTTATGATAACTGAGAGGGAGAGGGAGAAGGATAGGGGAGGAGAAGCAGGGAAATGTAATTGCAAATACAACAGTAGCTATGTTCGAATCACCGGAAGAACCTGCCAGTACAACCCCATCATTGCTAAGACAAAATATTTGGGTGCTAAAATAGGAGTCAAAGCTTCACAAAAAGCAATGACAGTTGAAAAGAAATATGACTGGGAACGTGATTAGAGTCGATGCAATTCCACAGATACGCAAGGACGAAAATTATGAAAATTTTCGTATTCAGAGGAGTTTTAGTTGGCCATGTTGCTGACTAGTGGCAGGGGGGGGGGAAGAGAGAGAGAATTAGCTGTTTGGCTTATGTGGATTTCTTAAGTTTGCTCTTTGCTTTTTTGCTTTTCAGTACAAAGTTGTTATTGATTTGCTGCTCAATGAGCCGGGTTTATCTTTGTGATTTTATTTGGAATAGAGAAGGATGAGAGAGAGACAGAGACAGAGAAAGAAAGAGAGAGCGTAGTGCGAACACAAATAAATTACTAATAATACAGAATTTTCTCTTCCTTCTTTCACTTATTTCTTTCTTGCCATTTTACTCTTCTCCTTTCTTTCTTATTCTCTGTTTTTTTTGATTAATCCCCAATCCACTGCCAACCTACTTCCACCTGCAATCCCACAAACAAGACCTGCTAGATCAAAGGACATTCTTATAAGTCAGAGCTCTCCCCACCACCGTCAAAGTTATTTTCTCGCTCCTTACCAAAAAAAGATTTACACTAAGGTCAACACACTAGACACCATGTTTGAGAACCTTAAAGCATTCATTAGACATGGGAAACAAGCCAACGACATCAAAAAGAAACACAACACCCACCAACAGACCCAACAACAGCCCCGCCAGATCCAACAGAACAACTACCAACAGGTTCCACAACAGACAAGAGGTGTTCCGGAGAACCCATTCCAAGCCGAGTGTGACAACAAGAACAACCAAAACCAAATATTCCTGTATCAACCACAACAACAACAGCAACAACCTCAAGTAGCCGATCCATACCAACAGGAAACTGGCTTCCAACAAAACTACCAACACCAAGAACCACAACAACAAGCAGTGTATAACAACTATACCCAGTCAGATGCCACACTCAACGACCAAAACACAGACTACAACATGCTAGCATCCCAGCTAGTCGAAGAGGAAAACAAACAGAAACAAAAGTCAGTCACATACCCTAATTTGGACAACTACAAGATCTTGGACCAGATGGGCGAAGGTGCCTTCTCCGTGGTGTACAAGGCAAAACATTTGTCGAGTGGTAAAGAGGTTGCCATCAAGATTTTGCGCAAGTTCCAAATGGACCAAGCCCAGAAACAAGCCGTGTTGAAGGAAGTCACGATAATGAGACAATTAAACCACCCAAACATTGTTAAGTTCATCGAGTTTATCGACTCTCCCACCTACTACTACATTGTGCAAGAGTTGGCACCAGGTGGGGAAATCTTCACCATGATTGTCAAGTATACCTACCTTTCCGAAGACTTGTCGCGTTGGATCATCACCCAAGTTGCTCAAGCAATTAGGTATTTGCACGAAGAAGTTGGTATTGTTCACCGTGACATCAAGCCAGAGAACTTGTTGTATGTTCCGATCGACTTCAAGCCAAACGCCAACCCCATCTCCAAATTGAGAAAATCAGACGATCCGAACACCAAGGTCGACGAAGGTGTGTTTATTGACGGCGTCGGCGGCGGTGGTATTGGAGTTGTGAAGTTGGCTGATTTCGGTTTGTCCAAACAAATTTGGGAACACAACACCAAGACGCCATGTGGTACTGTTGGTTATACCGCTCCAGAAATTGTTAGAGATGAACGTTACTCCAAAGAAGTCGATATGTGGGCCTTGGGATGTGTGTTGTACACATTGTTGTGTGGGTTCCCTCCATTCTACGATGAAAGAATTGAAACCTTAACTGAAAAAGTCGCCAAAGGTGAGTTTACATTTTTGAAGCCTTGGTGGGATGAAATCAGTGACGGTGCTAAGCACTGTGTGAGCAAGCTTTTGACAGTTGACCCAAAGAAGAGATACACCATCGACGAGTTCTTGCAAGATCCATGGATGAAGCAACGTCCAACCAGCGCTGCTGCACAAGTACCCGTTCCAACCAAGGTTGCAGCACCTTCGCAGAAAGTCAGCCATCCAATCCAAGGCGCCAATGTCAAGTACTCCAAGAAATTCAAATCTGCCAACTCCGACTTGTACTCACCAGCTGCCGTGGCCTTGCGTGATGCATTTGATATCTCAACTGCCGTGCACAGAATGGGAGAAGAGGCTGCTTTGCAAACCAAGTTACTGGCTCCGATTGAAAACTTGATAGAAGAAGAGGAAGAGGAGCACGAAGAAATAGTATCCAAAGATGGAAAAGTGGTGCAAGAGCCAGTGTACAACAGTAATGTTCCAAGGACTCATCGTCACAGGAACCATTTGAAGAACACTGCAGTCAATGCATTTGATTTAAATCTCGGAGGTGCTTCGATATTGGAAAGGAGGAAGCACAAGCAGATACCTATACAATCCAGTTAGTATATTACGTTAGTTTCCGTCACACAGATTTTTTTTTTATTATTATTATTGTTTCAGTTCTTAGTTTCCAAATTCCTCTAGTCTGAAGGGTCCGTGTTTTCATCGATTGTCTTTATGCTTGTTTTTTCTAACATTGTTATATTATATTTTTAGTCTTTATGAGTTCGATGCTATGAGGGGTGGATTTCGAGTAAGCAAAGAATCAGAGTCGAACAGAAAAACAGAGAAAATTGGAATTGTTGTTCTTTTATTATTCGACAAATATTCATGATGGTAAGATTTGATACGTTTATATTATTATTTTTATTTTATTCGTTTATAGAGAATTGCAAACACTGAATATCCGTTTTCATATTCCACCAGTAGATAACTATGACATCCGTCTTCTCGTGCGATTGGGATGAAACGTCCACAAAACGAGAATAAAGCAGCGGGACCCCATCCATGTGCTTGATAAGCGTGGCTCGTGTATCTGTGCCCAAAAAAAGTAGTGAGAGCTCGGTTTCGGGGTTTTTTTTGTGTGTGGTATAAGTAACAACGGCAACCAACCTGGGGCAGCATTCTTCTTCACTCTTTCTCCGAAATGCTGAAAGAAAAACACTCCAAGAAGACCAAGATGAAAGTGGTTACTGTTTCTCGAGACAACATCATTGACGCCTTCAGGGACTCCCAAAGCACCGTTGACGCGCAAGCAGTCAAAAAGAGGAAACTCGATACACATGATGTCCCACCACTGATCCCGTTGTTTAAGCGCCACTTGAAGTTCAAACACGAGCTTGAGGGAAAGGTCTCCGAGTTCCCAGAGACCGAAATCAAAGGGTTCAGACTTGAAAAGGGCACCAATGACGTGTTCACTGTGAAGTTCACCAAGAAACGGGTACGCGCTTTGTTCTCGTTCAGCCTGAAGCAGGACGCGATCCCAGATGTCGAATGCCTCTTGTTGATGAAAAAGCAGCAGGATGGTATCGTTAGTGATAGGAAGTTGGTGATGTCTGTGAAAAGAGGCGTGTTTCGTGCCGAGATAGAGTACTCTGTTGGGTATGTCTGTGACATGCATCATTCCGGGAAGCGTGACGTCATGGAGAAGGTGTTGCCCATGCTTGATCCAAACAGTGTCAAGAAGGATACTATCACCCCGGAGTATTTCTACAGGAGTATTGCCGATAGCACCGAGGAAATGCCTAATTGTGACGATCAGGAGTTTGACATTCCCGAGTTGCAAACTGAGTTGTTGCGATTCCAAAAGAAAACCGTGAATTGGTTACTAGCCAAGGAGAATGTCAAGTACAACCCGGAAACAAACAGAGTCGACCCTGTCTTGTTCATGGAATCAGAGGAGTTTAATGAAGAAGAGGCATTGAAGTTGGTTAACAGCTTGTGGTATGGATGGAAGATAATCAGCTGGAAGGGTGAAGCATATTTTTTCAATCAGTTCACGTGTACTGCGGCGACTTTCCATCAAGTCAAGAGTTATTTATTAGACTACTACCACGACAAGGATAAACTACAGAATCCATTGCACTTGAATGGCCAAGGGTTGTTGTGCGAGGAGATGGGGTTAGGGAAAACCATAGAAGTAGCGGCATTGACGTTATTGAACCCGCGCCCATATTACCAAATTGACCGTCCAATGGACCTTGTTCTCAACGAGTTTGGTGATGCGAAAAAGATAGTCATGGGCAGGACCACGCTTATAATAGCGCCTGGGTCGATCTTGCAGCAATGGAGGACCGAACTTGAGAATTTTGCTCCTGGCTTGGCAGTCACCATATATGGCGGACTTAGCAGCTACCCAAGCATGAACAACAAGCCGTACTTGATCGCCACTTATTTGAGAAAGTTTGACGTTGTTTTGACGACGTACAGTACCATTGCTAGAGAACTTGACTATGCCAAATTTTCATCGAGCCACAAACGTACCAGAGGAGCAAGGAGCAAGGGTCAGTCGAACTACAAGCCAATCGAAGAGGCACGAGAGGCTAATGACGAAGATTGGGATAGTGACGAAGATAATCGTAAACCACCACCGCATGATGAAATTGCCAACAACTATCAAGCAATGTTCCAACTAAGCTCTTTGAAACCAGCCAAGGCTAACCAAAGATCTTCCTCGGGACAAAAAGAAACTGATTACGAGAAAGCCTTACAGAATGAAATTGAACTCGCGATCAAGCATAATGAAGCATGGAACAGCAAATCTACCGACGACTACGAATGCCCTTTGATGTTGATTCAGTTTTGGAGGGTTGTACTAGATGAAGTGCAAATGGTCTCGCTGCGGGTTTCAAGAGCATTCCAAAGTGCTTCGCTTATTCCTCGATTCCATTCCTGGGGGGTTTCCGGAACACCAATCAAAAAGAACATGGATGATTTGTTGGCAACGCTAAAGTTTTTGCGTTTCTTCCCATTTAGTGGTCACTTGGGGGAGTATAGTTGGGGCAAATTGATTCACAACAAAGAAGAATTTACTAAGTTATGGAATACCTTGGCTATACGACATACAAAGAGCATGGTGCACGATGATATCCAACTTCCAGAGCAGAATAGAATCTTGATGACGATGCCATTTACAGCAATTGAGCAAGATCTTTACTCAAGAAAATTTGAGCAATGCTTGAGCGAAATTAAGCTAGACGAAGAAGGCAATCCACTTGTCGACGATTGGGACATTGTCGATGTTGTTGAACAGATGAGGTACTGGTTAATGCAATTACGGAAACTTTGCAACCTGCCTCAAATTGGGAAATTAAATTTCAAAGGAAGGAAGTTCCCAAACTCACATGGAAGAGTGGGATCAATGGGACTTGGATCGCTGGAACCATTGAAAACGTTGGATGCGTTGCTCCGTGTTATGTTGGAGAAGTGTTATTTGGACATCCTTTCGACCAGGAAACGCAAAATGGATGATGTTATAAAGTACATCGAGTTACTTGAGTTTATCTACTGTCCACGAGAAGCATTGGAACACTTGAGTATCGCCATCATTCAAACTGAATGGATGGTGAAACGGGACGAGATCATGTTGGTCAAGAAGATCGCCGATGCCAGACGGGATGGCTTGTATCCGGACCCTGTTCTGGCAGAACTAGACCAACGGGCTGACAAACGTGGACCGGATCGAGATGGTCGAGGCGACGACTACTACTACGACGGATACGAGAGGGAAATCGATATGGGCATTGAACAACTGACGATGCGAGTACTCCCTAGAGCCGGAACGGAAAGCCGTTATGCCACAAAGAAGTCGGACGGTGGCTTTGTCGCCAATGGAGATGACAGCCTTATTGCTAGTATCACAAGACTCAGAGCTAGACTAAGATCATCCTTGGTGCAGTTGCACAAGTTGTATTTCTTGAAAGCAACTTGTAATTTCCAGTTGGAGGACCCTGATTATGCTGAGATTATGTCCAAGAGGAAAGTTGAAATCGAAACCCCTCCGGGCGGCGAGGCGGATAGGACATACAAGAATAAGAAACAAGATGCGGAGTTAGCATCTATCGTGTCTGGTTTACCAATTGACAATTTCTTGTTTGAAGTCGAAGAAGAGGCTGGCGACAGCATCTCGGAGCCTATTGAGCTCGAGGAAATTTACTATGAAAAGGCAGAGAAGATTAGAGGAAGGCTTTTGGCAGTCTCCATGAAAGGAGTCAGGACGAGCATTGAGACCAGGATCAAGTCACGTGGGTTCTATTTTGAGGAACCCCCTATCGACTACGGTGAAAGACTACTTCCCAAAACTTCGAAGAAATTCTTCAACGCAATTCCGACCATGGAAGTTTCTGACTGGGAGGACTATGTCATGAACCCGCAAGTGTTGGCACGTGTCAATGATGTTAAGGCGTTTGTGACGGCATTAAATGATCAGGCCGAGGTCATGAATAATACCATGAAAGAATTGTTGGATTGTTTGCAAACGCCACTTATAGCACCAGATGAAGCACCACTTGGGAATGAATACGAAGACACTTTGAACGATCAAGAGAAGATCTCAATGCACATTACCCTTTTGTTGCAATTCATTTTCTCAAGATCCAGCAACGTTTCTATTGGTAAAGCAAGCTCCAGTGACCCAGGGTGGGGTACGGTCAAAGATTTCAGTTCGATGAGCCAAATGAGGTCGTTGCTTGGACAACACCTGTTACCACCCGATATTGAATTTTCAGAGTTTATGGATGAGATCAATTCGTTGATCATAGACTTGTCCGAGGATCCTGCCAATGGAGTCCAAGTTGAAGAGTTGAAGAAGTTGCGAGACAGACTAGGCATATACCTGGAGAACCAAAAGTTGGCATTGGTGTTGTTTGCCAAAGAGGTGAACACCAATTGTAATGCCATTTTCAATGCCCGTATTGAGTATTACAAGCAGTTGCAAGTTATTTCAGACACTGTGGAAAGGCCAACCTTCGCTGATTTGGACAGAGACAATTTGGATCCAGAGATGGCGGAGACGGTACTTCGTATGATGCATGTTCGTAGATCTGAACACACAGAAAGTAATGTGGGAAGATTTAGGTACTTGATGGGGTTGATGAAGGAGAATGAAAAATGCAAAGATGGCAAGAACAAGAGAAACAGTAATGATGATGATGATGATGATGATGAGGAGGAGGAAGAAGAAGACAATGAGGATCATGAAGAAGACAAGAAAAATGGCGACGATATTTCGCTGTCCATGTGCACTATTTGTCATAGCACTATAACGCTTGGAGCGTTAACACACTGTGGTCACAAGTATTGCAAAGCGTGTTTGGATCAGTGGTTGAGAGCGTCGCACAAATGTCCACTATGCAAATCGTCTATTGAACGTGGTTCTGTCTACTGTTACACCAGGTATGAGCCTGTGTTGAGAGCCAAACAAGTTCACGATGTCCACGACGTGTCTAAGTTGCACTCCATTTACAAGTCATTGGATGAGACAGTGATTGAAGACTTGAAGTCGGTACAGATGATGAGATCCTTTAGTTCCAAAGTGGACATGATAGTCAAGCAAGTTCTTTATTTGAGAAAGACGGAATCAAACGTTCAAATTATTATTTTCAGTCAGTGGCCCGATATGCTTTATATTTTGGGTAATGCTCTTAAAGATAATGGGATATCGTTTGTGGGGCTCAATCGTTCACTCAACCAGGATCCACGCTCCAAACACCGCAGTTTCGACGAAGTGAGCTATTTCAAGAAGAATAATAGGATTACTTGTTTCTTGATGGACGCCAAGGCACAAGCCAGTGGGTTGACATTGACCAATGCCACTCATATCTTCCTTTGTGAGCCTTTGGTGAATATTTCATTGGAGTTACAGGCCATTTCCCGTATTCACAGAATTGGACAAAAGAAGAAGACTACTGTGTGGATGTTTGCCATTGAGAATACGATCGAGGAAAGTATTATTGTCACGTCGACCGACAAGAGACTCAAGTACATCAAGAGCAACAAGAGGTCCAACGGTGATATCGAAAAAGTAGAGAATGATCCCGATGAAGACGAGCTTACAAAAGCCGAGTCCTTGGCGTTGGTCAGTGGTGGAGGACAAGACAATGTGATGAGCAAGTCAGATTATGGTGAAATGGTCACCACCCATGATCTATGGTCGGCATTTTTCAGCTCCACAATGGGACGAGTAATCCCTGATCCATCTGAAAAAGACACGTTCTAAACACACACAAAAATTAGATTGACATGTATAAACTATTACTTAAATACAAATAAAACTTTCGTCGTCGTATCCAGCGTATGCCTTACCCTCTTCGATCAAGTTGTTAACGTGTTTGAGGGCCTCCTCCCTTGAAATGCCCAATGTTTGGACAATGTACCCAACAGGAACACCTTCTTGCATGTTTGTGCTATTCTCTTTCAAGATTCTCAAGACACGGTCAGTCAAGGATCCACCAGTATGCTTAGATCCAGCAGCAGCAGCAGTTCTTGTACCAGCATTATCATCAATGAACAATGATCCGGACGCAGCTGTAGGACGTTTCTGGGATCCGTCTTGGGCCTTGAGATGGTTTTCAATTGCGCTTAGGTGGTGGTACAAGATCTGGTTGCTATCCGTGATTGGGAAAATCGATGAGTTCTGGACACTCTTACGGTTATTGAACAGCTTCAAGGACCCGCCCACAAACACGTACTGGTTAAGCATCGCCTCGTACTTCTGGGTTTCTTGCTCCGCGGTAGTCACCTGGTCCGAGATCCACACACGCACCTCAATGGACCCTGTACCATCCTCAATGGTGACGACGACCGTGGAGTTGGTGTTCTCGACCTTGCGGACAACCCCCACGAACGAAATCATGTTGAGCTCCACGTTGTTGACCTTGAACTCGGCGTCCGGGACGTGTTGTGTGGCGTCGTTGATCTGCTTGATGGTCACGGGCGTCAAGCTCTGTCTGACCTGGCTGGGCTTCTGGTTCTGCGAGGACCCTTGGTGGTCGTTGGAAAATCCGCCTTGCGAAGTAGTGGAGAACCCACCTCCGCCGTTGTATTGATCATATGAAACATCTGACATTGTTCTTGTGGTTGTCTGGGTCGATAGATAGAAGGGTGACGCGTATTTCGTAATGCGAGAAAAAACAAGACGAATCTGGCGTGGCGTTTTTCTTTTGGTTGTTCATCTAATTCTTTTCATCTCTTGTGCCGCACACTACTTTTTTGCTTGTCTGGCAGATACAGTCTTTTTACTTTTTCTTCACACCAAACGCACCTTAATTTATGTACCTCTGCGACAAAATTGTTTGTACCGCGCTGTAAGAAATGTTCATACA